>VNJU01004346.1:0-115742 GCA_008042675.1 Drosophila seguyi
GGAAAGGATACCTTATCCGTAATTTGTAATCTCTGTCACCTAGACCTTTGGGACCACCTATCCCATTACAAACTTCCAACGCCGACGATTCCTCTGCCGCTTCTGCTTTTTCGTGTCTTTCTGTTACTGCCTCTTAAACATTGCCAACTCGAATTATCCCACTTCTGAACTGTAAAGGGATGGCTTTTCCGAGTGGTGGAGTAATGTTTTATTGGTATGAATAAGAGGATAACATCAAGAACTTAAATTAATTCTGCTACTACAAAAACTTGGCGTGCTCTCTCCTCGCTCGTGCCTTTCGAACTCTTCTCCTCTTCTTATCTCTCTATCGGTATCGATAGGATACCGGGTAATTATCGCTTATATGATATTGGTTCCTGCTTAAATATTCCTGGACAAGAACCCGCTCGTTACACAAGTATTTTGTTGGGGATTTGATTCACAAAGCAACTTGTACTCGTACGTATGAGTGCACAGGAAAAAATTGGTTTTAAACGTGGATTTAATGTATATAAATTTTACAGTTTTGAAAAGAACATAAACAAAAATTTAAGCTAAATTTAATAGGAATATTTTCTATCGTTTAAATAACCTTGAAAACCTTACAAAACTTCGTAAAATGTTTATATTTTTCTCTATATATCTTAAGAGCTTTACAGCTAAGTTAAATCTTAAAAAATAAAGTAAATATAACTTGTAGGCATTATAAACAGACTACAAAAATGATGTTTATTTCTACATGTGTCTTTCCATTGCGTATTATTATTATTATTTCGGTGTGCTGTGTGTAATAAACTTTGACAAACACAAAGAAGGAAGCCATTCACCTCGTGTGCGAACGCCTGATTTATGCCCTCGCGGCTTGGGCCTCTGTTTAAGCGCCAATTGAGTCTCACGTCCCGGTGACAAATCGATTTCTTATCACCCCACCGCGTTGCATTATGGCTCCTCAGTGGCGGCGTGTGTGCGTGTGGCAGAGATAAGGTTGAGGTGGCAGTACCCTCGGTCCCCGCCCCCAATCTCTCACTTTCCCTCTCGAGCTGCCACCTCCGCGAATCTCCCGTTTGCCGAAGTAAATAAAATTTTAATTTAATTTTTAAGCACTCGCAACGATTACGCGTAATTCAATCGAAATGAATGGGCGGCGTCGGCGGCTGCGGGGCGGCCAAAAGGAAACCGGCTGTCAGGGGCTGGCCTTTATCAGCGTTCTGCCAGGGAAAGTTGTTGACTTTTATGGCAAATGACTAGCGCAACAGCAGCTCCGCCCTCACTCCTCACCTCAGCTGAGCGTTTCTGCAACAAAAAAGTTAGCCCCATATTTATTTTCATTTCGCCCGGCAAGTTTGTCCAGAGTTAACTCCACTGCAGGAAAATGTGATCAAGAACTTAAGGAGTTAAGCAGAAAATTTGGCTCAAGGATTACTAAATATATTTAATTTAGATATCTCAACGGAATTAGGAAGAAAATGTTTCATATTTTTATCTAATTAAATACTTTATATTCTGTTTAAGCCTTTCTACTAACAATTTGTAAGTTCTCTTTACGTAGTTTAATTTAATGTTTGAAAATATGTCAAGTTTATGTGTAGCTCAATGCATATTTTCCCCTCAGTGTGGTCGCAGTTGCTGTTAATATTCTGTGGATGCTGCGGCCTTTGCCTAGTTGCTAGCATTTTATATTTGTTTTAATTTCCTTGCCATTTCCTTGGCCACATTTGTCAGTCAAATGGCACTCCGCCCCGAGTCCGTGCAACGGCATTTTACGTTTTTAGTGTTTATTACAGTTTACTGGCGCCCAACGCCGGAAGCTCTGTTACTTGCTACTTCCGGCGGTGCGATGCGAGCGAGAGTATCAACCGGAAACTTGGGCGTTGCCTGTTCCTAGTTGAATCAACTGTGAGCCTAACTTCTACCGAACTCTGAGTTATTAGAGGCCACAACAGCCGAGTGCTTGGGCGCCATTAAAAATTTTATTGACTTCACATGCTTAGCAGCCCAACAAAAAAGGCAATTTATTGCTCATCACTTTAAAGGATGGCGCTTTAAGAAATCCAAAAGGAAGCAGCTGCAGCTGATGGGGATATGGGATGTGGCTGCCATTATATCCTTTCAGGCTCCAATGTGTGCGTGTGTGTGTGCGTAGCATGCCACTCAAAACCCGCTGAGCAGGTGGCTGGCAAACACGTGACCAATGGGTATGGCATTCCGGACAATGCCCCTTGTTAATGGCATTTTATCGCCAATTATAAAACCTGTCATTTCGCCATTTTTATCAGTGTGTGAGTGAGCGCAAAAATTGAGTATCGAAGAATGAGGGAAATGTGTTAACAAAGGTCCGTTTACACCCGGACCCCTGAACCCCCGAACCCCCGGACACAAGGGATGGCGACGGCGGCTGATGCTTGAAAATGCCAATCATGCTGGGGACCGACCAGGTCACAGTCGAGGAAGCGCGGGACGCCGGGCGCCATGACGGAGGCCCGGACCCGGCTGGAAGTCCCGCCGCTCTATGCCTGACATGTGGATAAGTGGGCGACTGAATGACTGACTGACTGACTCCCTGAGTGAATGACGGACTGGCAGCGGGTCCTTTTTTAATACGAAAAACAAACTGCGGCAGCTTTAAGGCGAATTGCAGTTGCAGCTTAAAATTTCATTGAACTGAGGTGTGTATTTAAAGTGTAAACGTTATAATTTGTTACTTGTGTTTTGTATTTTGACTTTGTTTGTTGTGTCATATTTTTTATGGTATTTATTTAATCTGTTTGTTTGAGCATATTAAAAAAAATTAACTTCCTACATATTTGTTTTTTTTTTAAAGTTCCTTGTTAGAATCTTTTCTATGTTAAGTCCCATGCAATTAAAATGTAAACAGTTTATAGAATGTTATTGTACATTACAGGACATATACACTTATTTATTGATCTTATAACTGTTTTATATATAACTGTATTATAACTGTTAAGCATATATGTTACACGAATGGTTTATTTTTCCAATTATTCTCACAATTACATAGTTCAGTCTCGCCTTCAAACTTATCCTTTAAAAATAATTCTCTATTGTTTTCGCCTTTAAAATCTGTACAATTACAATCTACACTATAAAAAAACTATAAATAAAAATAGATATAACCAAAATTTTATTCAAGTGCATCCACCTTCACCGCAAGAACAAGTAAAAGTTATTTTTCTTTCCCTTCGTGAGTGTGCGCATACATGTAAATAAAAGCTGTTAAAATACGATAGTGTTGCCTATTAGCACAATAGGCCAACGTACACATATGCGCAGTTATCCGCACGCACACACACACACACACACACAGACAAAGACCGCATGCAAAGGGAAGGCTACGAAAAAAACACGTATACGCCGTGTTGGTTTCTGGTTGCGTTGAAAAGAGAAGCAAAGGAGAAGCACACACACACACAGCACGCAAAGTGTAACCACAAACACGACAACGTAGGCGGCAACAAACTACAATCAACAACTACAACGACGACACACACAGAAAAAAAAAAACAACGCACAAGGACACTCGGCAGACAGACAAATGATATGTGTGCGCTGTGAGCTGTTCCTTGTGCCAGCGAAGACAAGTGCAGGGCATAGGTTGAAGGTGCTGCAAATGGGATTGGGTTGGGCCTGGGCCTGGGTTGGGTCTCGTTGACTTGGTTCCTTCTTATTTATTTGCCTATGTGTACTATGTGTGTGTGTGCGGGAAGTTTATGATCGGACACTGCGACTGGCGCAGAACATACGGCGGCAATGCGGTCAGAATCACAGCAGCAAGCTGCAAGGAATGGGGTAAGGACTTCCGGGGGAATCCTGCTCCTGTCAGCAGAGGTGGTTTTGCTTCAAATGCCTGTTTTCTTGACTTTTTGAAGCAATCTCTTCGATGTTTAACTTGAGGAAGACTGGAACATGGACTATTTAGAGGTTTATAAGATCTAAAAAATGTATTTAAGGTAAATATTAATATTTTGGATACTCATTTTCATTAAAATAAGACACAAACTTCATGATTATGCCACAGAAATTTATCTTTAATGATTTTTACAAAGTATTTCCATGTATATTCCCTAAAACACCCACAGAATATCCCTAAAAAAACAAAGATACCCCCACTTGTTGCCTTGAATCAGAGCATTCAGATATAATACCCTTAACTCAACACCGACTGCCGAATGTCTTAATATTCGCAATCAAAATGCCATTGATGCGAGGCACTCCATCTCGGGTGCGTGCCTTGTGGTATCATGGCACTCTCGAATTCATAACAAGGATAACAAATGGCAAAGCTACATGGCTGCTGCTGTCCTGGCCATAATATCAAATCATATTTTAACGTTTATTCCACAACAACGCCAGCGACCTCTGCCTTTGTCTTCGCCCATCCTTAGGCTTATTCTATTTTATTTTGTGACCCATCCTGATGATGGCATAAAATTCCTGGGAGCCTGGCATTTACTAATTTCATAAAGCCAAATGAAATAAAAATGCCAGCAGCAGAGTGAAACGGAAGAGAAAGGGAATGCGACGCAAGGCTTCGAGTGGAGAAAGGATGTGGAATTTATCGTGGTCTTCACATGGAAAGACCCAGTTTTGTGACCCAGTGTCTTTGTGCTCTGTTCTCTTTCTTTTTTGTGGTAATTTTTCTCGCCAAAATCAGGCGCTTTCCAAATGCAGTTTTAGGCTTCACTGGGCAAAGGGGAAATCATCAAAGCCTCGCCATTTCCGGGGCTTCACTTGCGGCAACGGCGGTTGTGCTGAGGGTCTTCAGTTCGGGCTTATTGCCAGCAATGGTAAGAATAACTCAATAAAACCTTGGCGCCGGCAAATGAATGCAAGGCGTCGGTTGGCTGGGCTAAGCCCAGCTTCTTCTTCGTTTTTTTCCCGTCTGGCAGCCACTCCTTTTCCAGCCGCCATATTCCTCTTTACAATGTCATTCGTCTTCATCGCAACGAAGCGGCGGCAGCGTGTTAATGAAAGACAAAGGATATGGCCTGGCTCTTGGTTTTATGGCCGACATTAAAGTGAACTGTAAAATGCGCTTCATTTGTAAAAATGAGCCATCGACATTGCGGGGCGTATGCGCAATGTGGGCGGCAAAGTGCCCGGAATTATGATGATTGACGATTACACACTCAGGAACTCTTGTGTGTGAGGAAACTTGCTCCTTTGGCATGCAAAATTAGATGGATTTCGGTTGAGGTAAGCAAAGTCAAAGGGCTGAGCATGCCAATGGAATTTTAAGGAAGCGAAAAAAAGGAAAGAAATTAATATTTATAACATGGCCTGTCCTCAAATGTCAATGCGCATATTTTTAATTATGCACAAAAGTCGGAAAACGAAAAGGAAAACGCTGGCTGGCTGGCAGCCTGGTTGATGCGGGTTTTTCCTGGCCCGCCTCTCGCCTCGCCTCGCCTCTGTCTCAATTATGCTCCAGCAATTTTCACTTCGTTGCCGCTGTCAAATTTTACACGCCCTGCTTTACGGCTTGTTGTTTTTAATTTAAAATTTCCTCAATTCCATTTCGCCTTACTTCTGTTTGGTTTCGTATTTTGGCTTTTATTCTCTTCAGCTTCTTTGTTTTTTCATTTACATTAAAAGGCTCCAAATGAGCGTAATTAAAATTGACCCAAGGGAGTAGCCCCGGCAATAAAAACGGAAAAACTTTTGCATAATTAGCTGGAGGCGGAGAGCAGCGGCACTGTTGCTGGAGATCCACAGACTACATGAATCATCCGGGGCTTTGGTTTGGATTTATGAATGTCGAAATTAAACTCATATATGCTAAATTGAATCCCGGCCCCATTGAGTCAATGATACTCAGGGCCAGAGTGTGTGTGTGTGTGTGTGTAGTAACAAGGTCCTGCCACCTCCTTTTGGCCTTGTGCTCCCCCTCGCCGCCTGCACTCTTCTGTCTCATTTAATTTTGAACTTTTTTGATTTCTCTGGTGGCCAAGCGACTAACTCCCCAACGACATGTGCGGCGAGTGAAAAAGTTGATTTGAAAGTTCCCCCCCGCGCGTTCAGCAAAGGCAGCAAATTAAACTACAAATTCGTTTACCCAATGCAATTTCAGTTGGCAAATTTAATTCAATTCGCACAAACGAAAGTTTATCTCGCCGCTTGGGGTAATTATGTTCGCATTTAGTGCGAGATTATGGTACACTGAATTAACAGGGACTGAGCTCCATGCAAATTAAAAACTTATTCATGCTTTTGCCGAATAAATGCAATTTCTATAATTTTCTTTTTGTGCGTCCTCCCTATCCGGGTCGCCGTTTGACCGCCCGCCTGCCTGCCCTTTCCTGTCCGCCCCACTTCACCGTATTTAATGGCACAAAATGGCCCACAGAAATGGGGCCCGACGACATTTTGTGTAATTTATTTGGCCTACGGGCGCATCCGTCGGAGTCCCTTTCGCCCAGGCTCCGGCTCCACTTTCTCCCTTTAACGCAGACGATGAGGCGCGCAAATACTTTAAGACGATTTTATGTAAATGTTTTTCGTGCTCATGTTTTAAGTGTGTTGGCATCGTCTTCGACAAACGGCGAAAAAAAGGCAAGCGCCGGCCGTCAGGACAAAGGATGCGGCCGGATTTCAACTGCCTCGTGGTTCAAATGCACGCAGAGAAAATTTTATTGGATTTGGATCATGATTAAAAGAGTGATTTTAAAAAGTATTCTGTACAGAGATTTAAATTGTATTTAATTTTTTTTTGACTAATTTTTTTTTTATAAATAAGATTATTACTTTAAATACAGAAAGGCATAAATTTCACTGTAGCCTACAATGTTTGCTGAAAATTAAAAAAAAAATAGTCTGCAATGTCTGTTTAAAAGTTTATAGTTGTTATTTAGGAAGTTTCTTTTCCTATTCCGCAATTAATGGTATTTTAATTTTCCTATATTAATATAATATAATATCTTTTTTTTATTTTAATAATGTTTATTTCAGTGTTCCTTTCATCCTCTCACGCTGCTCGGCTCCTTTACCGTGTCTGTTCATTCGGAATTTTATTCAAAATGGATTATGCCGCCTGCGAGTGAAAGGAAAAACAACACAAGAAATAATTTTGCACCATTTTTTGGCCACGATGCGGCTGGTGTTGTTGTTTCTGGTGTGTGCCTTTTCCTTTGTTTTTACTTTCGTTGCCGCACTCGTTTTTCCCGCGGAATTTGTAAGTGTTTATGTTTATGCGACAAAGTGCCAAGGACCGCTCCCCAGATACCAGATTCCCGTTCTCCATACAGCTCCTGGCTAATGCTGATAATGCCTTTAGCCATGACCTGGCAGCAGCCTTAAAGCGACGACCACTATAAAGTTGAGTTTAATGAATGGCGAAATTGGTGTTTGATTTCGGTGCGGCCATAAATCTTCATATGCCGTGCTGGTGGGTCCCATGTGTGCTGCTGCTGACTCAACTGGCAATTATCTCGGCCTTCCAGTTTCCCAATTTTCGAGTTTTTTTTTCACTTAAGTTGAAGTAAATCAATATGCCCGGCACGGTATAAATTTACGACAAATAACGCATTAAATTGAATTGCTAAATTTAATTTTATTATCGGATCGTGCGTTGGAGTTTTCGTCGGGATTCCTGCTTTTTCTTCGTCTGCCAAACTGCATAACTCTTTCGTTTATTAACCATTTCCCGCATTTTCAGGCCACACATGCTGGCAGAGAGCACGGTAAGAAATTAGAGTTTGAATTTTAAATTTACATTTGTTAAAAATTGAAGAAAGGGGTGAAATTAAGGAGAGAGGAAGGATTAAAGTAAGTGATGAATATTATTTTTAACAACAAATATTTTATGGCTTTTGTTATTACATATTTATTAAACTACCGGAGGTTTATTGTATTAAACCAAGTTTTAAATTCGTTTTTCTTGTGTACCAAAACCCACCCACCAGCCGGGTATATCGAACCAACAAAGGCGCCAGACGACGGCAATGCCATCACTGGCGATGGTGACAACGCCAGCTGGCGTGATAAGCCATTCATTACGATTATTATGGAGGAGGTGTCAGAGCTGAGGGGGGTATGGGTATGGGAGCCGGGACACGGGCTCGGGAATATGGGTTATGGGTGCGAGGAGGAGGAGGGGCAGCACACACGGCATGTGTGTGTGTCTTGAACTCGGCGAGCAAATAAAAAAATACTGCTGATAGGAGTAAAAAATTTTCATACTCATTTATTTTTATTTACTGCGCGCAATTTGCACATAAAAGCCAGAAAGCTAGGGCCAAAGCCCTGAGCTGAGCCTGAAATCAAAGCCCAAAATCGAGTCGAGCCCATGGCGTGTGAAAGGGTTCTTCTTGTTCTCCTTTTTTTCGGCGACAGCGACAATCTCTGACTCGTTTTTGGCACAGCTGAAAATATGGAAAAATTATGCGTGGCCATAAAAGCTGAGCGCGGCTAAACTGAGCAGTGCACGGCAATGTCGATGACGATGCCGATGACGATGCCGATGTCAATGGCACTGTCAATATTTAAGTTTTGACATTGTTATGACAGCGGAGCGCTGGAGTCGACTCGCTGCGATGGCGGAAAGTTTTTGCGTGAAGTTAATTTATGGTGTTCATGTGTGCAAATGTTGTCATAAATGTCAAGCGATTTTTTGTGGGGAATTTTGCGTTTAAGAAATATGATCGTATCGAACGATTGGCGATTTCGGTTGGGTCATGCGTGTAAAATTAACTGCAAGCAGCGGCTGGCTCTTTAATTATTATGATGATGTTGATGATGATGAACAAAATTCACATTGAATAGAGAGACCGAGAGACCCGAGCCCGAGTCCGAGTCCGAGTCCGAACCCTAGAAATATTTCATTTCATTTGGTTTTATTTGGTTTCCTTTAATAAAGCCAGAACTGTGGCAGCGAAAATCACAGGGCAGAACTAAAGCGGCTGCGGGGCGTATGCGCAATTTGTTTTATTTGTATTTTCAGAGGGCCAAGATAAATTTATTTCCAGCCTGGACTCGAAGTCGGACCGACTCTCTTTTAATTTGCGATTTTCCGCTTGTTTTGCCAATTAGGCGCCATTTGACTTTACGATTGCGAAAAGAGTTCCCCGCAACAGAGTCCGCATGGCCAGAACTTTGACAGAATGCTGGCCAGTCGCTTGGCAATAAATTTAACTTTTGACCCTTTGCTTGTCATCAGCCCGGGTTTGCCAGCTTCCGTTTATTGCCGCCGGCAGACAACAACTTCCCGATGGATTTTAATTCAATTAGCATCAGCGGAAGGCAAGTCAATTGTAAAAGAGTTTTACTTTCATCTCCATCTGTTTTTCGGCCCGGCTCTCCGGCTTTTCCGGCTGGTTTTCTTCGAGTATAATTTACTTAGGCAGCCAGGCAGCGAGATTCTTGTGGCAAGCTCATAAATACCAAATCTGCTTTAGTTGGCATTGTTGCCATTGCTTAAAGCTTGTTTATGTTGCCTGGCAAGTGAAAGTTAATACGCGTGCGAATTTCTCAAGCGCTTTTCGCACACGCTGCCAGCCAGAAACAGAAATAATGATATTAAACTTTGCCAAAGGAATTATATTTCATGCGAGATGACATCAGCTTTCTTACCACGAGTTGCACTGAGTATCTCGTATTTGAGGCAAACTTTTTGGGTGGCCAGGCTCTGGATGCGATAAGAAGACAACTCTGAGAGTGTCTTCTACTTTTTCCCTCCCCTGCATTTTCATGGAATGCAATAAAAAACTTTTCAGACAACCTCCCCGAGTATGCAATGCAAATTGTATAAACAACTTTAAGGAGAGCGCGGCGTCTATGAACTGAGCAAAGTAAATAAATAAAGCCACGAAGCCCAATAAATTAACTGAGAACGCAATCGTAGTCGTTGTCGTCCTCCCCAAAAAATAACAGAGAGAAGAATGAAAAAATAATAATAATTCGGACACTAATCCGGGCTTAGAAACTTGGCTTTATTTTAATCAAACCGACAGAGCGAGCAGCAGCAGCACGAAAAGTTCGAGTTCCCCACACAAAAAACCCCGGAGGAAGGCAGGAGGCAGGAGGCAGAGTATAAAGAGAAGCCATTGGCGAAATACGCGACAGCCACGATAAGGGGATAAGTCTCTGGAGGAGATGGAATTGGATGGGACGGTGGAATGGGGGTCCTGTGTATCCGGGTCCAAGTTGAAGTTCAACTTGTGCCGACTTTAAGTTTCAGCCGGAGCGCATGACAAATGCCACTGCATATGGCAGCTGTTGAGCTTGGAGGCAGGAAATGTAGAGTCCTACACAGGGAGAAGAAGCTCAGGGAGTTTAAAGGGATAACTTGTAAGATTTCTGGATTTGAGTATTTGCAACAAGTAGTAGAAATAAATTCTTAAAGAGACTTAAATGGCATCTAACTTGTCACAGGAAACCATTTAAAACTTGTAATATTCAAGCAAATACATTTTACAGCCGCAATTTTTCAATTTAAATAAAGGATATTATATATTAATATACGCCAGTGATTGTCCAATTGAAATAAATATGTTTTTGCGTGTGTGTATGTATGGGTAAGGAGACCGCAAATGGTATACGTTCAGCACTCACAATAACGACAGACACATACTCGTGTACCGTACACGGGGCACAGCCGAAAGCAGCCGGAAAGAATTGCTCTGTAATTTAATTTAACCAACGATGGTGGAGAGCCGCAGGGGAGCTGGAAGTCTGGAAACTGGTAACTGGAAGCCGTGGGAATGAGATGAGAAAAAATGGTGGCCGGGCGCCGGTTAGTGGTGCGTGCGCCATAAGCTAAAATGTCAATATTTGCCTATGCCACGCATAAAATGCCAAGGCATATGCCTTGTGGTGGGCATTCTCATTCAAAGGCATGCCTTTCGGTGCCGTCGTCAGTGTTTCGTTTCGTTACGTTTCCTTTTGCCGCCAGTTGTTTGACGCTCGCCAACAACAACAACATCCTCTCTATCTATCTGGCCGTAATGTCAGCGGCGATGCGAGCGCGGCGAGCGGAAATTAGCAAACGATTTGAGCAGCCGAAAGAGCCGAGGAATGTAAACGGGGCGTATGCTTGTTATTTGATTTTTTGCTGATTTTCTGCTGATTTTCTGCCGTTGCCAACGCCAACAATATACATGTATATATGTATATTTTCTTTAATAATTTCCTGTTATAAACAAATCAAGGATGTAATAACGCAGTTCAATGCGTAAATGTTGCTGTCTCCCGTCGTCCCCCCTAAAGGAGCTCCTTGGTGGCTGCTTGAAAATAAATGCCACTGATTATGATCTTAAAAGCCATCAGAAACCGTAATGGCCGAGAAAAGTGAACTTTGCCAACGATGTGGAAACGCGGTCGGAGGCACATAGTGAACCCACTAACCTACAAAGTGCAGAGAGAGAAAAAGCAAGGGATTTATTGAGGAATTTAAGATTTTAAAGGGTTGCAATAATTCTTTAATAATAAATAAATAAACAAGCAGATAGCTATATATTATTGCACATTTAATTTTATTATATATTTAAGATAAAACCTGACATTTTGTACAAGTGCAGGGCAAGATATATAAGGAGACATATCCCCGAACCCCCAAAGAAAGTATCTCAAGGACTAAGCCCATTAGCCCATTGCCGTTGAACCTTTTTTCGTTGCGGGCTCCTGGCATTTCTTTGCCTTCTTTAGCATGAAAATGCTGCCGAAAAAAAAAAAATAATAAGAATGTAAAATACTTTAGCTAACGTAAAGGGCTACTACGCTCACACACAGACATGGCCAAGGCACACACAGGACCTCCACAGGACCTCCGCTCTCGCATAAACATGCGCTTCTAGGATGGCAAATGTAAGTAAAGAAACAACAACAACAAGTCTTCAGCTGAGCAAGTCAAGTGTATGAAATGTAACAAAGACCTAACGAGAATTACAGCCACACACACGTACAGCGGCAGCAGCCTCAACATGCACATGTACGAAATAATGAGAAAATATCAAAAGTGCCCAGGCTCACGCACACACTTTGGACTTTCGACTGTGGACTGTGGACTTCGGAATGAGCCCCGAGAATGGCGGCGGGCGGACGGAGGACTCTGGACCCGTTCTCGTCCTGGGCTCAATGTCAACTTAAAGCCCAGCATCTAGGCTGCCGCCGGCCACGACATTGAGGTTGAAGAGAAAGCATTATACACATAAGAAAAATTTGTATAAAATAGTGTTAAATAAGAAAAAATAGTATAAAATTTATATTAGATATATTTTAGCTGTAAGGTATATCAATCATAACGGCCAACATTTTGATATCTAAAGGGGCTCAGCCAACTTCTGTTTCATATTTCAGTTGTGGGTTTCTTCAGGAATTTATATATTATTACCAGTTTTTTGGATTAACAATTGTTCAATAAATCTATTGTCTAACTTATAATTTCATATAACACTTCTGGTGTGTAATTTTGCATGGTATATCTTTTTTTTTTATTTCGCATAAGTTTTTTCCATGTGTATGGTGTCACAGCGCTTCTCCCTTCCTCTCAACACTTTTCTCTTAATTTCCTTAAAAGTGCCGGCAAAAAACTGACGCTAATGAGCTACTTAGGCAATGACTTAAGTCGTTATTGTGCTGCGGCATATCATCGCATTACACATTACATTACACATACGCAATGTGGGCTCGTAATTTAAGCCTTCGCCTTCATCAACCCCATTTTTTGTCTCAACTACTTTGATTTTGGGCTCAAAACTTTTGCTTGGAGGACTCCAGGAAAATTCCTTTCATGATTGAGTCCTATAAATTTCATACTGGTCCCGGCCATTTGTTGCTTGCCATTGTGATGGCTGGCTTTTGTGTGCGTTGTCCGTAAAATGGTATATAATATTCGATTAATATTTCAATAAAGTGTTTGCCCCTTTACGGATTATAATAAGGTCCATTGTGCGACCCTTTCGCCACCGCCGTACGTCCTCAAAGGACCCTCAAGCCAGCAGCTTGAGTTTGCCCAGCGAACGAGAGAGAGGGAAATCGCCTTGAATAATGTAGTTTCGTGGAATTAGAATTTCTTCTTAGTCGCCCCCCCCAACCACCACTGGCCGCCACTCCATTCAATAAGCGGCCTTTTGTATGGGATATTTGTAGATTTGTTTGTTGGCCCCAGATTGAGGCACTTGTCGAGCGAAATTGCACCCATTAAGACGATGTTGAACAATGCCAGCTGATTTCGAGCCTCACAGCGGGTCTTATTATGCCTCCAAAAATAACAAGCACCCACGCACAGGCACACAGGAACAACATATTCACGCATCAGGATACACCTCATTAGGTTCGGCATTAATCAGAGCGAGGAAAACTTTCACCGACGCCAACGCCCACGCCGCCAGCTGATGTCAATTAAATGCGCCAGTCAAAATATTTCTAAAGGCACTGGAAGAATGGTCTAGGTATTTGTTATAATATTAAGTTACTAAAGAGGTCTTTTGGAGCTAAAAGAGTCTTTATATGGATGTATATTTTATATAGAAGAGCTGCTAAGATACCAATTGTTTTTATTTTATTATGTTTTAAATTTGAAACTTTTCCTCTCTGCACTTCTCTCGTTTAGAACAAAACCAAAAATAGTTAGCTAGACAAACCCGAGTGGCCTGAAATCAGTGTCATCGCGCTCTAAAATGTTCTTTTATTAATTAAATCGAGCAGGCAAGTGTCAAATCAGGGTCCCTGCCCCTGCCACAAATTTTTTGCCTCCTCCCCTGCGGCTTGTATTGCGGTTCAATGTGCGACGATGACGACGACGACGACGACGGCGGTGTGGTGGTGGCGACGAACAACAATTTTGTACATGTCAACATGGTGTCATAATTAAAATGTTCACCAGGCCATGCCACTCGCCGCCGCCGCCCGTATTGGGGCTGAAAATTGGAGGTTTTACATGGGCGGCCTCGTGCAAGGCCATGGCCGACAGGCATTTCCTTTCCCAAAAATTTGGCCGGGAGACATGTTTAACGATTGGACAGAGCTGAACCTGAACCCGTGTCTCATGTCTCTGGCTGTTGGATTGCCTGATTGGCTGTGGCCGCCGAGCTAATTGGAGTGCCGGCAGAGAGTAGAGATGAGTACGGGAATCCTCGGTAATCGATGCCTGATTATAAATTGTCATTTTTGTGTTGTTTAGACTGCTTCAAAATGCGCTAAAAACATGTTTGCCTGCCTCCGGGGGGAACTTTATCCGGGCCACTTAGGCTTGATTAATGGGGCAGCCTAGCTGGACGCTGGCCATCGTAAATAAAGAGGAAAAAAAAGCGCTGCTCTGGCGTGGCTCCTGGCTTTTATTGTCTCAAGGTTAATTTGAATGGCAAACTTTACGTAAGCATTCTGCTATATTAAGATACTTTATTTGGCTCTGTTCTTCGTCTGGCGTCCTCCTCCTTGCTCCACTTTATTATTATATTCTGCTATATTGTGCTATTTTTTTCCTTTTCCCTTCTTTTTATTCACTTGTCCAATGTCTGTCTGAGCAGGGGGAGAGTACAAAAAAATTAATCAAAAATTCTGGAGACAGGCGAGATACAGATACGAACGATATGGAGGGGAATGCCCGGGGCTATTTGCATTTTCCATTTTGCTACCATCACGCATTTATCATGATTGCAATAAATAATATTGTGGTTTTTAACCCACCGCTGCCCAATGAGCGGCAACAGAAGCAAAACAACATTTTTAAACACTCTTTCCCAGTTGTTTGGCTTTTTTTAACAATTTTTAAACGCTTTGAGTTCTCCGTTGGAGGAACTTTAAGCTCAAATTCCTCCGGGGGCTGTCAGAGAGAGGGGGAGAGTCAGTCACTGTGATTGAATGGTTCACTCGTCGTCGTTGGCTGTTTGGAGTGACTGCATCGATTACTCTTTTGAAGGACGTTTTCAATTTGTGGCAAAATTTAAAGAATTTTCAACGAAAAAGGCTGCAGGCAGCGTGCGCCAGTTTGTGGCAGCTACGGATGTAGGTATTTCTCTTGTGAATTTCCCAGCTAGTTTGTTACGCTTTTTTTCCCCCACTCCCCCCGCATTCACAGTACTGAAATTCAAATTCAAATTCAGCCACTGGCAGGAGGACCCGCATGATAATGCGCATATTTCTATGGATTATAGCCTACTGTTTGGGGCTGGCTCGGAGCCTTCGACTTGAGCCGGCTGAATTAGACACACTCGGAATGTATCCCGCCACTCATATGCATAAATATTCTCTGCGTTTATTCTCTGCGTGACCCAAGAGTCGCGGGTTTGGGTTCGGGTTTGGGGGAAAGGAAAACCATCCAACGATCTGACAATTGTGTGCCGGCAACTTGCGAAATTTGCATACAAAGAGGCCGCAATTTTGCGCTTTGCATGTTGCTATCGCAGTGCTTGGCAACATTTTAGCTATTCGACGCTTTATTGTTTGCAAATATGAGAGTGCTCAGCAGCGATGGCATTTATTGCCCTGCTAAATAATACAAAACAAAAAAAAAGTGGCTAAATTAGGCTAGAAATGTGGCCAAGAATAGCCAAATTACCTAGATAAAAATGGAAAGAGAACGAGAGATCGATGGTAATTTATGTATGAAAATTGTTTAAACACAGATAACTTTGCGGTAAGATATATGAAACGTGCCATTCTGGCTTTTTCTTTTAAGGT
Source organism: Drosophila seguyi (assembly GCA_008042675.1). Classification (NCBI taxonomy): domain Eukaryota; kingdom Metazoa; phylum Arthropoda; class Insecta; order Diptera; family Drosophilidae; genus Drosophila; species Drosophila seguyi. The sequence goes on from VNJU01004346.1 coordinate 15,634, forward strand.
GGCACTGATGAGATATTAATTTGTTTTTATTTGTTGTTATTCTGCTTTCTTCTTGTTCATATTGAAATGATTCAAAAATACTACAAAGCAACTGAATGCATTTAAAAATAGGTAATTTTTTATACATAGTATTTAATGCAATATATTTAACATTATTTGAATTATAAAGATTTTCTTAATGTAAACAATAATAAAATATTTGATTTCTAAACAATACTGCTGCTATAATAAATTTATTTTAAATCTTCTATTCATTTAAATTTATGTATTTGGTTCTGCATTTATTTAAAAATAAAATTCTGATTTTAGGTATTTTTTTTGACAATAAATTCGAATTTGATTTCCAATTCAAGGCAAACGAAATTGTATTCTTGTTTCTTGTATTTATTTTAACTCTTATTGTTTCTGTCAAGTTGTTTAGACTTTTTATTTTTATAATTTATATAAGAAAACCTTTATGAAGAACCGCCTAAAAAATCTCCTAATAATATTCTAGCTAATTCGCCATTACTTTGACTCTTATCTTTCAATTCGAGACACTGCCTTTGTGATCCATTGTTCGATTGTTGTCAATTGCCCTCAATTGTCGTCAATTTCGCTTGTGAATGTGGAGCTCACTTACCTGACACTTGGGCAGCTGTCCCTCCGGCCTCTTCACCTTCCATCCCAGCAGCGGGGGAATGCAGATAACGGCGGACATTATCCATACCGCCGTAATCATGACGGCGGCCCGCGCCGGCGTCCGCGATTTGAGATAGTCCACCGCCTTGGTGATGCTCCAGTAGCGATCGAGCGAGATGAGGCACAGGTTCATGATCGAGGCGGTGCAAAGGAGCACGTCCATCGCCGAATGGATGTCGCACCACCAGCTGCCGAAGATCCAGTAGCCCATCAGCTCGTTGGCCAGCGAGAAGGGCATGATGATGAGGCCTAGGAAGAAGTCTGCCACAGCCAGCGAGGCAATGAACCAGTTCTGGATGTTCTTGAGCGACTTCTCCGTCGCAATGGCTATGATCACCAGCATGTTGCCCACCACAATGATGATCATCAGGATGGTCACGATAATGGAGGCGATCACGATGTGCGTGAGCGTGTAGCCGCTGGGATAGCGTCCGTCCCAGTGGACCTCTGTGAGATTCGGATTGGTCAGATTTCCGGACGTCGCCCCCGCTCCGGAGGTCTGGTTGTAGTAGCCGCTGGCCAGCTGGAGGCTGCTGTTGTAGAAGCTACCGTTCAGCAGGTATATCGTGTCGTTCACATTGATGTAACCGGAGCCTAGTCCCATCCCGGAGCCCGAACCGGAGCCAGCTGGCAGGGTCAGCTGGCCGTCGACGGCAAGGAGGGGCGGATTGAGGGTGGCGTTCTCCGCCGCCGGTCGGCCGGTGGTGAAGACCGCCAGGAACTCATCGGTGCTGATGTTGCCCGTGTTGATGTTCGCATTGAGCCGACTGTAGTCCATGGTGATGTTGGTGGTGATGGTGCTGTGACTGAACTCTGCGGATCTAGAGTCTGATTGGTCCCATGATGCGGCTGCCCGTTTGTTTATAATTAATTCTGATTTCGCGCGAAATTCCAGTGCCCAATTAAATCTTAATAATTTACCTAATTCCTATAGCATATATAGCATAGCGTTCGAATATTATTTCGATTATTTATACCCGTTTTCCACCGAAACTTGTGTGTGCGGCGTGCGGCGAAATCGCGCGCGCGTTCCGTGCTATATATGTATTTATTTATTTATTTATTTTTATGTTGGTTTTTGCTTTGCTTGTTTTATGTTTCTCTTCTTGCTTCTTTTGTTTTTCTGCTATTGTGGTTTAATCAATTAGAGTCTACAGTATGTACAGTGGCGGATGCGGACACATGACAGAGAGAGGCTATGTACAGGAGGGGGTTGCTATCATGGCCTGGCCGGAACACACGCTCGATGATCCCATCGATCCTCCGGCTCACATGGCGTATGCGTTACGGCATATTCTGGTAACTGCTCTGCGTGTGTTCTTATTTTATTTTCTCACTGAAACCGAAAACTAAATTTCGCCGATCTCTGATGTATGGATGCGGTGATGCTGGGTGATGGATGCTCCTACGCTCAGCTCCGGCTGCTGTTTTTGCTGTTTCGCTTGATCTTTTATTTTGATTTTGGTTTGCTGATTTCGTTACGATTTCCCTTTTAGTTTATTTACACAAAAAACGCGCGACCCGCGGCCCTCAGTCAGGCGTTGGCATATTCGGCTGGATTTCTGGTTGGCTATTTGGCTACTTGGCCAATTGGCGCGCGCGGGACACGTTCGCACCGCTGGAACTGCACATCCTAACTGAACGCCGTCCGCTGGCGGCTGTCATCGCTGCTGCTAGCTGCTGGCCACCAGCTTGCTACCAAAAGTTGCCATCCACAAGTCGTTCGGTGCACGTTCGTGTGCCGCCTTCGTTTCTGGTCGTTTTCCGCTGCGGGAAATTCTCTCAGCGCTTTTCCGGCCCCCTCTCTCTCTCTCGCGAAAGACCATTGTGGATGCTGTTTTCTATGTTCGAATAAGAATGCTCATCTTCAGTGTGTCATGCTTGTGTTCGATGCCTTTGTTTACGTTTTTCTTTCGAAAGTGTTGTATTGTCAACAGATTAAATATGGTTAAGTACCTGTGAATGTGGGAATGAAAATAAATAACATGAAAAGTTTAATCCAATTTTAAAATAATTATTAACATAGAAAACTTCTAAAGAATATAAATAATAGTTAAGAACAGGAATTAGGTGCGAATGTAGACAATTTATAAATGAAAGAATATTTACAAGAATTATCTTATTTTGAAAATTTCTTATATTTATTTATTTTATTATTTTATCGAATGTAAAGCTATTCCTAAAGCTTTACATTCGAATTAATTAATAATTTAAACAAAGCTTAAAGCTTCTTAATTATTTCTTATTTTATTACAGTCCACAACGTCTTCTAATTTTGTATTCTAAACAATTTTCCAAAATTATTTTCCTTAAAAAAAAATTTTATTAAGTTTATAATTTTTCTGCTAACTAACAAGCTTTAATCTTAGTAATAAAAACGGATCTTCTTATAAAAATCTTAATATTTTTAAAATAAAATATTAAATATTATATATTATTATATTATATTAAATATTAAATTCTATATAGCACTTCCCTTTTACCGCTTGTTGCCACTGAGCCACTTACGTTCCACAAGTGCAGGTTCTGTGGGGAAATTCTTGGCATTTCCACTCTCCCATTCCCTGTTGGGGGAATTATCTCTGAACCAACCGGAGTTCCATATTCCGCACATTCCTCACTGTGTTGCGCTCTGTTGTGCTTTGTTTGCCTTTGTCCCAGTGCCCTAAACCAAAAAACCGAAACTTATTTTTGTGGCAGCACTTTTCACGTTTTTCCATTTCGGATGGCTGAGTCCCTTTTTCCTACAACAGCCTGCATGCATATGTTTGCCGAGAGGGCGGCTCTTGTTGGCCAAATTCGCTGGCCACCTTTTGTTTACCTTTTCGTTTTAACCCACATACGGGCCTACGGGCCGGGCCGCCTTTAAATACTTCTCACTCTGAGGCGGGGCCAATAAAGGCATAATGAAGCCATCCACCTGCAAAAGGTGTGCGGGCAGTCGGCGAAGGAAGGGGAATCCGCCGAACATATCAGACACATTATGCGCGATAGTCACGTCTGCTGGGCACATAATTGAAAAGCGAACTTGGGCGTATCAATCGGGCTAACAGGTTGCCTTTGCCTCGTGCCTGCTCCTTGGTCCTGACGCAATGAAATCAGCTAGAAATTATGATAATGAAAATCCTGAGAGCCGAGACTTGGAAGTTGTTCACCTACGCTTTGCTTTTTATGAACCGTCGGTTGCCTTCGCCTTGTTCATCAAGTGTACACGGTGCGTATGAGTTATTTGATTATGTTAAGCATACGTCTTGGCACTGCCGCGCATAATTTCAAATTACACGCAGCACACATCAACATAATAAATCCGAAAAGGCCGTCGCCTGACAAACAAGCCAAGACCAACCGTCCCACTCATACACACGCGTATGTCGCACTCGAGTGACAAATTCCGGAAACAACAAGCGACATCGGGCACTCATCTTCAATGCATGGCAGAAGATTGCTTGTCAAGCTCTGATTATGTTAACTACCTACGAAGGTGTTGCTGGATCGAGCAGGATTGCCAGCGAAAGCCAGGGATTTATAGGGAAGCTGAGACATTTGATTATTTGAAGCGAAATATTAATAGTTTAAATATTTTATAAAATATTTAAGCAATTTAAGGCACCTTTTAAACTAGTCTCAATACGATTTAAATTTGTACTTCTTCTTTTTCTTGGAAAATGAAGCTCTTGAGAGAATATCAACAAGTATACAGGATTTTATAGAACCTTTATATTGCATATTCCTCTCGTATCAAATTATAAATTACTCAAATAAAATACTCAAGTGATGTTCAGATATTCCTTACATAAACTATTTAATATTAATACTCCCCCATAAATAAATAAATATTTTTTTACTCCAATTCCGTAGCAGTGAGTAGGTGATTTAGTCTCAGATTCGCACAGACCTCGACTGCGCATACATTAAGCAATATGCACATATATCTGAACATCCATATATGCACATATATCAGAGCTGCTACTGACTGTTAGCTGCAGTGGCAGTGGCAGTGGCAGTTGCAATGGAAATTGCTGTCCCTGCAGTTTCAGCTTCTCCCCATGGCTCTTCATGCATCACGCACACTCCACTCCGATGGCTGGACTCCTAATGGAATCCAACTGAATGGAACTGCATCGAGATTTGTCCCGGCACTCGCCTCGTCTTTTGTTGTAGCTGCGCTAAATCTACTTTTAATTCGCCGCACGTTTTCCATAATGAAATCGGATTTGTGGGCCGTGGAAGGGGAAGGGCAGGAAAACCGGCGAGTACCATAAATTGAGCACTCAGAAGCACGCTGCGCTTTGTCATGGCCCAAAATGGGCCATGGATGGGGTCGGAAAGTGGTTTTGGTAGCGTCCTGGTGCTGTGGTCCTGTTAAAGGTCCCAGAATCCCAGAATCCTAGCCAGAAACTGCCACAGCCACTGCCGCCGCTTTTTGAGGAATGCTCCAAATGCAGCGCACTAATGGCAGCAAATATATTATGCGCGCTTATCATTCGCATTAGCTGGCAAAATTGTTGCTAAAAGATTTTCACATGCACGCTTTTACAGAAGGGATGTAGAGTGCACAGAGAAAAATAGAGATTGTCCTGGTTATATTTGAATTTTTATTCATTTAAAATTTATTTTATTTTCAATTAGCTATAGAAATATGTTAAAAATATGTGCAGAGCTTAAGGTCAATGAAAATACTTTTTGTTCTCATCTAAACCTCCTTGTATTTTAATACAACAGGTGGTCCTTCGAGCCACATATGAACCAAAGTCACTACTGCAAGAAATATTTACAGAAGGGAAACTAAACATAAAAAAACAGCTTAAATTGTTGCTTAAAAAGTTTGAAAATGAATTTTTAGAAATTTGTATTATTTGAATTCAAATCATATTTTAAAATTATATGTGACATTTATCTCTCTGTAGAGTTGCCAAAAGAACAAATGGCAAACGGCAGCCAGGCAGGAAATTACGCTACTCATACGCACCGTGGCCTCGTCTGCTTCTTCTGCTGCATTATCTTAATTTAAAAACTCGCTACGTCTCTGACTGGCGCGCTCGTTTGCCATGTTTTAGTTTCATTAACTCGGCTGAAAAGCCATTTATCAAGCTGTCAGCGCCAATTATTTACATCTCAGCAGAGAGAGAGAGGAAACGGTGGCGAATATTAAAGAAATATTATCATGACTTCGACCGACGACGAGGCGTTGGATCAATCCGCATTTGGCGTTAAATGGAATGGCAATCGCTTGGCATTAAGTGCGCAACAAAATTAAATTAATTGCCAACCTTTTGGCCCCCGTTCCATTTATCGGCGAGCCATTTAAAGTTTTTAATCTCTTGGCGCATTTAATCGAATGGCCCTCAGGCATCGTTCCGTAAGGCATTAGCCTGGCAATTAACCGGAGGCATTCGGGGCAACATGTGCCCGGAATGCCAGAGTCCGGACTACCGCCAGCTCACCCAAATCCCCGACATGATCCCCACATGGCACGGTGTGTTATATACGCCTCGGTTGGTCCAACATTCAGGAAATTCGTTGGCTACATGGCCACAGGATGTGCATAGCTGGGAAGCAAGAATCCTCGGGCTTGGCTCAGGACCAGCTGTAAATCTCTCCTCGACTCCTCAAGACAAAGCAAAGTTTCGGGGCCAAGTTTGTCATAAAATTTATGCGTCTAATTACTTGCACTTTTTCTGGGTGTGCTTCCCGTTCCCTGGGAACTCTCTCTTGCTCTCTTGATGGACCCGTCGGCGACGTCATTTATTATTTTTATGTACACAGCGAACGTTTTATTGACACGACGGGCGATTGGCTTCGAGTCTAAGTCAATAAGGCAGAGGCAGCCAGCGACAACTGAAAAGAACGAAAGTTGGCAAGAAGAAAAAAAAAAACCCCGAGGGGGCTGTCATTAATCTTTCGTTTTGGCCAAGTTGTGCAGCTAATTGCGCCATTTTCGTAGGTCTAGCCTCCAGTCAGGGTCGATTTTAGCCTGCTTCCCTTTTTTGCTCTGCTGTCTCAATTTTTCCCCCGTCTCCCCTTGGCTGGTATTCATATTTCCATGGCCAGTGACCCATTCCTGGTCAACTAAGTATTTACAAAAGGACCTTGTGGTGACTTTAATGCCCCGAATGTTCATCTAAATTTTGTGCGGGCCAAGGGACGAAATAAACAAAGCGTAAAAATAAAGCGAAGAAAATAAAATACTGCAGCGGACCAGGTAAAATAATCGGGATTATTTATGTGGCTCGGCAGAAATTTGCTTACATATTACACTTTTCCAACATTCTTTTAATTAGCTGCCCGCCGACAACAACAAAACGAAAAGTTCCAAACAAAAGCCGCCGCGGCACAAAATGCGCCAAAGTGAAGGCAGGAACAGGGGCAACGGGGTAGTCACTGGCGAAGGAGGTGACTTCCAGGGGGGTGCAAAGCATGGTTAGTGGGGTGGGGGGGGATGGACTGGTCTTCAGTCGCTTTGTTTGCCGGAACGCACCGCGAGCCATGAACAAGCTTGGACTTGCAAATAAAGCAGCGCCAAAAACGGGAAGCGAAACGAGACGAAGCGAAGATGGACTCTTTGCCACGCCCACGCTCCTCCTGTTTTTTTTTGGCTTTTCAAAAAGAGCAGTTACAATCACTGGCAAAAAAGAAATCTTTTTAAAACTGAGAAAAGTTAGTTGCATGGAAAGTTTTTCTTTAAAAGACTGCAAATAAATTAAATTCGAGGAAATATTTTTATATATTTCAGAAGGTAAAAGAAAAAAAATTACAAAATTGTGTAGTTCAGTGAATGACAAGAGTTTGAATTTGTGATAGAAATCAAACAAAGTGGATAGATATAAAAATTATAAGTAGTTTAAATTTAATTTTTATATTACATAAAAAAAGTAGGACTAGAATATTTACAATATGTGCAAGTTGTGCAAGGTCAGACAGGGAAACGAGGCATCACTATTAAAATTAATATTAATTGTTACTCAAAAATGGGAGTAAAAACAGATTAAATCTATAAATTATTATGTAAAAGGTAAAATACAATATAAATATATCTAAACTAAATAGTATTCTCAACATTTTCAAAATTATTTGATTCGAAAATAAACCTTTTTGAACTATTCTTTAAAGTTCAAGAAAAATGTTATGTAAGTAATTCAAACCTGAACACTTCTTCATATAACATTTTCATATAAAAATAAGCAATATATTGTCTTTGATTTTCTCCAGTGTAAATTGCGTTGCGCTTCCCGTTGGCCCTTTATTTAGTTCCCTTTCTCTGTCTCCCCCTTGCCCCTCTGCCCGTTTCGCATTTTGTGCGCTTGTTTTATGTGAAATATTTGGAAGCTTGCACAAAAATTTTGCTACACAAAGTGCCCGCGGTGCCGAAGGAAATACAAAACCCCATGACTTAATTAGAATTTTGTGTTGCTACTAATGTTGCTGACACGGTTAGGCGCAGGGGGCCAGGCCCGCAGGCTCCTTCAATCCTTCAATGCTCCAAATTGCTCCATCGTCCTTTGACGTTGCGCTGACACATGAAATGCATTTGCTTTTGGGGCTGCGAGTCATTGAAGGTGGAGGAAGTTTGCCAAAAAATATGGAACTGATTAGGCTAATTACCTGGGAAAACTTTTTGCTAGACCAAATTAGATAGGACTAAGCTTTCCGAGGATGCAATATTTAAAGCATTAAATAAATATTTGATCAAAAACTTAAATAATCTGTGACGTTAAAAACATATCCTCGGTCTCCTCGGCTTCCTATTGTTCGAAAACATTTTGTAATCAATTCCGTGTCCACACACATGCTGCCCAACTGGACACACAACGCTGGCTTTGCATTCCTTCTTTTTTTTGTTATTTTCCGGGAAGGACAGCCAAACTGAAACTAATTTCGAATCCATTTACATAAACTGACATCTGTGAGAGTTGTGCTTGACCAGCCGCCGGCCCTGGAGCAGTTTTCAAGGCCAACGCCCTCGACAGTCAAATATTTGCATGCTGCTTTTTTCCCCCCTCTTGCATAACAAATTGCCAAAACTATTGCCGAGGAAGGCGAGCGCATGCGAGTGCATTGTAAAACATGCGGAATTACAAGCGGCAACATTAAATGCAACATATTCAGCTGTCGCCTTTTTTTAGGGGGTGGCGGCAAGACAGAACGTTGGGGCAGAGATAAAACCATCGCCATGACCATTAGACACGCTCATAAAGCTGCCCAGAGATTAGTGGGTTGCATCGTCATTGCCGGCAATTGATTTTCAATCAGCGGCGACCTTGATGCGGAGCGATGGGAGACCTGGGATTGCCACAGGGATTGCCTTGCTGCTTGACTGCCAGCTGCCCTCAGTCCGGCACTCAAGCCTCATTTGGCCCAGGTCACTTTAATCAGCTGCAAAAGCTTTCAGGCAGTTGCACGGGGAGAAAATGAGGTTACTGCTAATAGTGATCAATAAAGTGGACTAGAGTGACCAGCAAACTGTTAGCAAACGAGGAGTGTAATAAACGAGGTTGATAGAATAGTCACTCTTTAATTAATCCTCGTTTTATTCAAAGATTTTCCCAAGTGTAGCTTTTACGAGTGACCATTTCGAAGGCGGAGTTGCAGCTAAAAGCCAGGGCTTTCTAGGGGCCCGGCTCAAGGCCAGCAAATTTCAATTGGCAAACGAACAAATGTTTGGCCACATTACGAACATTGCAAATTATTTGCCGGGCGGCGGCTGTGGATCCCCCACACACGAGAGGCAACCCCCCTTTTGTGTGGTTCTGGGAAATAAACGCAACGCAAATTGAATTTTCTAAATAACTGCAATGTTTGACGAGCTGCAATCGAGATTTGATGCCAACCAGTTGGCAAATCAAACAAAAATGCAATCAAAGTTGGTAACTAATTGCATTTTCCTCGTTCGAGCTATGCAATCAGTCGTAAACGCATTTGCCGCTGAAGAGATCGAAGCGGTTTGCGGCCATAACATTGAAACCAAACCATAACGAGACTCGCACATCGTTATCGTCATTGCCGGGGCAGCTTGATCTAATGAACTTCCTGTCGTCGACTAACCTTTCCCGACCGCTGACCCCGAGGGTCAGCACGAGCCAGCAGCCAGCAGCCAGCATAACCTTTGATTTTGATTTGACTTTCGCTTCGTTTGGCGCGGCCCTAAAAAGGAAAAACTTTTCCTTTTTCGCATACATGCGAAACGTGATGAAACTTAATTGGGCCACGGTTGTTTTTCCGGCTCCTCCACCTGGAGAATGGGATAGCAGCCTCAACTCCAAATGGATTTTTATGAGCTGTGCAGGGAAACAGAATATGCTCTTTATTGCCTTTAATTATGGCTAAGCTGAAAGCCACAGAAGCTGCAGTTGCATTTGCCACAAGCGCCATTTAATTAATGGAGGCAAGGCGACTTTCCAGCTCACTGGAAGTCCACTTCCCCAAACTGGCAGCCAACCGTGGTCCATTATGGTTAAGTGTGGGTGAGAGGCTAAGGCAAAAGTTTTGGCCATTTTGTCGGTCTTAGAAAGAGCCATTAGCTCACACTCACAAAACCCACTGATATTTTGTTTTATAATATTCAGAGTACTTGACAAAATATGTTAAATATTAATAAGGGAAAATATATTTCGCCCAGTGCACAGACTGGGCCACAAAATGCCAGTCCTGCTACATTTCAACCAAGCTTAAGTTCGCCAAATTGCTTACAAATTCAGTTTTGTGCCAAGAGGCACAAAGGTATGCCTGCTCGGCATTGTTGCACCTGCTGCTGCTGCTCTGCCGGTGGCAAATATTTCGCAAAGATAGCCCCTAAAAAGGGACTCGAGTTATTTGATTTAAATTACAAATTTCAAATTTAATTAAACACAATCAGATTGCAACGAATACCTGCGAGAATTAATGCATAGACAACTTAATTAGCGATACTCGATTTGGTCAATGGGATTGCGGAATGCGAGTTTGAATTTCAATTAAATCTCAGTGAAATCCGCACGATTGAGCTGAAAAAAAAGCTTACAAAAAAAGAAGGAAAGTAATATTAAGAGAAATGAGAGGGAACCCAACTCAAGCGCATCTGCGCGCAATCTGACACCTGTCGCAATTCCAGCTATCAGATGCTCTCCCAAAGGCCAAGGGACGCGATGGGTCCGGCTTGGGACTAAGTTCTGATACCGAAATCTGCTTTACATATCCCAGCAATTATTTCAACCTTTTCGACTTTATTTATGGTCGTTTATAAATACTTGTTTTTGCACTCGAAAGAAATAATTTCAAATACTATTTGGGGAGGACATAAATTATTATTATTTTGCTGAAAATTATTGAAAAGTTATCCTGTTAAAGGTTTGCTTTTTTGGAAAACTCTTTCTTTTTAATAAATAACATTTTTGCCCAGTGACAGCTCGCTTTCCCTGCTAATGCAAATGAAATTTTCCCAAGATTCCATTGCGTAAGTGTCGTACCCCAGATTTGTCAAATGGCTCGGATTGCAGCCGGAGGAAATCCGAATTTCGATTTTAAATCCGGCCATCAAGTAATTGAAAAGTGCACTGTCAAAGCGAGAGTGTATCGGTATCGCCTTAAGGTGGCCATCGCCACCGGCTTAGGCACAATTTGCTTTGAATCTATATGCGAATATACCCAAGCCGTGTACGTAAACACACGCCGGCAGAGTCGGTCGCACTCAAAGCGATAACGTAATGTAACGCAATTTGTGCCAATAAATCAAATTGTCTGCTCTGCCAGGCCCCCTGAGTGCAGGAAATAGCTCGATCGACTTGGGGCCTCGAAGCCAGCCGACAACAAATGAAATCAAAGTTGGGCCGAGTAGTCAAATGGGAATCAGCGACGCAAAGACGCAAAGGCATTTGTATTGATGATGCTGGCCCACTGCAGATAAAGTAAATCAACGAAAATTGGCTTACGAGTCTAAGATTTTGAGTTATTGCCTTGCCACGGCGCACGCGGCGTATGCGCAACATATCATTTGCGGCAACAGCAGCAGCCGAGCGGCTCCATTAGCGTAATCCCACTCGCAGGCCAAATCCCACTCAGGCAGCGATTTCCATTAGCATTCAGGTCAATATGCAGAAGGCCCAGCGCCATTAGGGCGTTCCCACCCGCCCACTGCCACGCCTCTTGTGCTTGTCATTAATTCGCCAAGTCGGTTAAATATTCAAGCAGCACTTGCAAAGGTGACTCTTGACTCTTTGGGCCCCGGGCAAACTTTGTGCCGAGTCAGGGAAAAGTATGAAGGCGACTGCCTTCTGCATTTCTCCTCCGGAGTCATCTGTGACATCCCCGGGACAGGGAAACGAACATAATTGACAAGCCCCATTGCAAGCTCATAAAAATGTTCAAAGTTATTTGTCGCTAGCGCGAAATTTCTCGCTAGAGAAAACTTTCCGCTCTTCCGCTTTCCCGCCCAACGACAACGAGCGCGGTCCAGGTCATAGTTTTCGTGAAAAACTTTTGTCTCTGAGACAGGACCTCTTTCTGACTTAAGAATGGATGATGCACATGTGAGTTCCTGAAGCAAGATGATGTCCTCCAGCCTATTTGAAATAAATTTTCTATGAAGTCAACACATTTAGTGCCTTTAGCATTTATTACAAAAGTACAATTTTCGTTTCCAAAAACCCAAAAACAAACACTAACAATAATTTATCAATCTCCTCGGAAGGTCTTAGATATTCCTTATCGCTTAGAATACGAACGTGTAGGACTGCAAGTCGAAGAAGCCTTCCTTTTAGTCGGACTGCTCATCAAAGAATAGTTTTTGGTCGAAGAACGAACTGGGAAATCCTTCTGATTGGACTCTAAACAGATAAGCCTCTGTTTCTTACCGGATGGCAAATTTGGGAACCCCCCAAACCATTCTGGCTTGGCAGGCAGGTCAAGTAACCTCTCCTGGTTATACGGCAAATCAAGAAGCTGTTCTTCGAATTCTAAAAGGTGAAGCTTGGCCTTCTTATCGGACTGCAAATCGGGCAAAATTTCTTCATCGGACGGCAAGTCGGGAAACCACATCTCTTTGGATTTAAAATAGAGATATATTTCCTGTTCGTCGGAGGTCAAATCGGAAAACTTTTTGCCATTGGAAATCAAATCGGGAAACGCTTCATTTTTAACCTCTTCTTTTTTGGACGGCAACTCGGGGAGTTCCTCATGGTCAGATGTCAAATCGGGAAACTTCTTCTCATTTAACTGTGAACAGAAAAGACTCTGCTGCTTAGCTAATTCCAAATACGGGAGTCCTTTCTCCTCGGATGGCAAATCCTTCTCTTCGTTCTCCACAGAGGAAGCCATCTTCTTTACACTGAACGACAAATCAGGCAAATTTTCCGTTTTAGACTCTAAATAGGGAAGCATCTTAGCCTTATCTGATGGCAATTTAGGGAAACCCTTCTCATCAGAAGGCAAATCGGGCAACCCCTTCTCTTTAGACTCCAGGGGACAAATCATCTTCTCTTCGTCGGGCCGCAAAGAAGGAATCATCTCCTCAGCGGTCGGTATATCGAGAAGCCCCTTTTTAGATTTTAAAATAAGATTTTCCTCCTGCTCTGATGGCAAATTGGAAACCCCAACTTCATGGGAAGGCGAATCGGGAAACACATTCTTCTCGTCAGACTCTAAACCCAGAACGTCATTCTTTTCTTGAGACTTTAAATTGGCGATCGCTTCCTCTTTATCAGACCCAAAATCGGGGAAAACTTCATTCTTTTCTTGAGACTTTAAATTGGCGATCGCTTCTTTTTTTTCAGACCCAAAATCGGGAAAAACTTCAGTCGAGTCGTACTGGAAATCTTTCTCAGATTGAAAGTCGTTGGATATGTTCTTCGTCTCCTCTGTTTCACCGATCGACTGACAATCGTAAAAAGTATCGTCCTTGCAGGCTTGCACATCGTTCCCCTTCTCCTTTTCCATTAGCCTATTCATTAACCAGGGCCAGACAAGGCTCACGATGGCGTGGACGAGTGTCCAAGCGACCCCGATCCATAGAGAGTTGTCTTTAAGATCCATCTGACAATCACCTGGAGCCGCGTGTACAGTCAGAGCAGTATATTCTGGCACGATTTTTGCTGGATCTTTGGTAAATATCATATCCTCCCGGTCATAGGTGTCATCATAGGGGATTCTTTTCACCACGATCTTCCGCGGCTTAGGAAGCATTAGTATAGTTTTCACAGGCTGCCAGCCAAAAAATCCCATTATGGGTTTAAAAATTTCAAATATATTCATTTTTGTAGATGCGTTGAATGATGAACGTGACAAAGTTATATATAAGTTAAAGTTAAGTTACTTGACCGAAGGGAGAAACTGTTTGAAAATATTGCTTTGATCTGAATTATTTTAGGAAACATTATAAAGTTCAACTCCCTAACTCCTAACGAAGAATTAAAGCGAAGGCACTCATGTTCTAATTACTGATTAAGTCGAACATCCTTAGACGATGGCAATCCGCCTACAATCTTCATGCTGTGCTAGTGGGGAAATTAACAAAAATTGGGTTAAATACATACACACATGGGCGTGTCGACAGGCAGTTGCAGCAGTTCGGTGGAGCCGGCGTATTGGAGTCAAGGCTAAAATAAACGTGAACGTTTTGTTAAGTGCTCTCGGATAAGAGCCCACACACCGCCGACGCAGACTCCCTCCCGTGACACAGTTAGGTTGGGCGCTATCGAGGCATTTGCAACTGTGATAATTACTAAACCACATGGACCCAGTGCGAGGAGTGCCTGTGGCACTCCCAGCTCCCAGCTCCAATACCAGATTCAATGCCCGGTGGCCAGGGCTGGAGCTCCTTCGGCCCGATTTCGACCCACTACTGCAGATTTCCTCCTCTAATGGATTTTTATGCGGCGACATGGAGCAGAGGCAGGGTCGACGTGCCGGCATTTAATCTACACTCAATATGATTTTACCGCACAGCAGGAGGAAGGCAGCAAGAGCCGCTAATGCCAACATATTGTATATGTACACTGAGACAATAACTGAATAGTGAATAGAATTCTTTTTTTAAGTAATGTAGGGAAAGGGAGAGGTTGTTACATATTCTCAAATACATAAAAGTTCTGAAATTGTTTAAATGAAAGAAAATTCGTAGTGGCAAGTGAGAACTTCAGAAAAACTTGAATCAAGAAAACTCAGATACTTAAATGATCTGTTGAACTTTATTAAAGAACAGTTTAATAAATAAATCCATCTATTATTTAAATATATATTTTCCACAGTGTCCCTCTCTGTGTGAATGTTCGTATTTATATGCCATAATCAGCATTATATGCCCGTCATGTTATTCTCTCTCTTTTTCGCCATGCCATTGTAGTGCTAATGATGATGAAGTTGTCCTTAAATGCCCGGCCAACTCAGCCAGATCCGGACGCTGCGATGGCATTTGGCACTTGGAACTTGGAGTAGGAGTACGACTAGGAGCCAGAAATTGGGGCAGGAGACCCTGGCTGGCCTGGCCTGGCACTTGCCATGCTGGTCAGCCGCCGCGCTTGTACACTTGTAATGAAAAGTAATTTGGCGCTATATTCGCTTGATTGTGCGTATTTTGTTTGTGGACTTAATTCGGGGGTGGACGAAGGCGTTTCCTCAGTAATAATTGCGTACAAAATTAATGAACGTGCTTTTGCGTGGAAAATTTGATTAAAGTGCTCATTAATTCCAATTGTCGTCGGGCAATTTTCCTCCGGTCAAAGTTGAGTGTGTTTTTGCGAGTGCTTAGGAGCAGAGGGAAGTGCCGCCGGATCAACCATCAAACACTCAAGTATTCATTGAGGCCTGATTTGGCATTCATAGCCAAAGGTTGCGGCGTTCAATTGAATAACTTCGGTTCGGTCCAAAACTTGATTATTATTTCATAACCGCAGGGCAAGAGATGGCCTCAAAAATTGGCAATGCATTATGAAATTCGATTTGCATGATTCTGATTGCCTTGCCAAACGCACAGAGATGGCTGCACACAGCCTTCTCCCGCCTCCTGCTAATTGAAATTGATAGCAACGAAATGGAATCTGTGACATTTATGTTGATAAATTGTGTTTGTGAAACGGCAGCAAATAAATGTGAAATGTGAAATCTGAATTCAAGACTGAGAATTTCCCAAACAGCAACTCTAACTAAATAATGCAGTTCAAGCAAATAGTCAAATGTCAAAAAATGGAGCCACAAAATGCAAAGCAAACGGCACGAACATCCTCGTCCACAATTGCCTCGGCCAATATTTGGGGGCTGCCTCTTGTCTCTGCTCAGTATATATAGTATATATATTGTTCAACGAGCAATATCTGGCACAATAAATCCAAAACTAAAGCACACACCGAGTCAGCCGGAGAGAGCCATCCAAGTCTATTGAAGCCTTGTCGTTTGTCGTGCAGAAATCAAACATCACACAGCGCCCTGGCCTGCAACGCCCCGCGGCGAGCAACAGTCGGTTTCGTTTTATGTTTTGGCCTCGGCATATCCTACGGACCCGGATTTTGTGTCCGGGGGGGGGTGAAGTCTGGGTCGGGTTGAGTGGGTATTGAGCAGGCCGAGAGGCTCATTATTATGCATGAAGTCATAGACTGTCTAGCACCTGCAGGACAAAGCGCCGGGCACACAGATACGCACGCACACGTCCTCACACGGCGAGAAAATCGAAAGGAAAATGGTTAAATTATGTACATAAAACATGATTGATTTGAAATCGACCAATAAGGTGCTTAGAAGCTGGATTTTATATGATTTATACTTCCTTTATGGTCTTTTGAAGCTGCTGCTTAATTTATTACAAAGAATTCCAATAACTCGGGATATTCTTTGAGATAGTTTATGATTTCTGAAGTTGTTTTTATTCAGCTTCGTTTACAATTGGAAGAATGTAAATTTTTTTCTGTGTATTATGTTTTCTTGTGGCTGTGGAACGGAAATTTACGCTGACATGAAAACCTCGCCACTGGCGCTTCACTGTGAGGCAACATCCGTCGTAGTCACCGCCAGTCGTTCACCTCAGAAGTTTAAGTGGGCTGCCGAAGCTTTTGATTTGGATTTTGAACCAGAATCTGGTGCTAGTGCACTCGAAAAATCTGTTGACCTATAAATGCCAAAGCTCAAGTGAAGCTAGGTAGAGAAATTGGTTACAAAATTCTTAAATTTTAGAACTAGATTAAAGCTACAAAAAACTAATAAAGAAATTTTAATGATTTCATTCTCAGTTTAACATATTAAAAAAAATCAAAGAAGCATCCAATTCATTATATTTAAACAAGCAATTTTCGGCTATCTCCTCCTAATAACAATCTAATAATTCAAACCAAAAATTATTACCATAAACTAGCTAACATTTTTCGAGTGTTCCCCATGGCTGCTGGGTCAAACTAGTTGATATTCAATGCAGCATCCGGAACTTGATGGAATTGACTTTTGTGTCCCAGGCAGAGAATCCAGAGACGGAGTCGCAGCGAGTCGCGAATGCGTGGCTTTGAATTTGTCCCGGCAGCGTCATTAAATCAAATTGAAACCCTTTTTCGGGCCGCAAAAAGGGACTTGAGACTTTTGATTGCTTCGGTCTGTGGCGGTTAACAAAACTATTAAGGCAACCCCGAGAACACCTCTGAGAAATGCAAACGAGATGGGAAATCAGTTTTCCTGTGGGCGTGCCCAGGTATCAATCTTTGGAGGCATGCTCAACATTAATCACACTTAAGGAAGGCGTTCCAGCGTAATGAGGCGGACGACTCGCCAACAGATTTTCCTATCAGCTAACTGCGGTTCTGGGAATAAATCGCTGGCAATTAAGCTCAAAGGGTTCCGAATAATCTTTTTAAAATTTTTAGTTTAAACTTACTCTATATTATTATATTTTATTAAACAAACTTCCTGTCAAATAAATTTAAGAGCTATAATTAAGTGCATTCAATTTTCCACCGCTTCAACTTCTGTTTTGGAATGTTGCTCTTAACTTTGTTAAATTTATAAATGTTGGCAGGCTAAGTGGAATATTGGTTAGCATGCAAATCGAAATGTATTTTTTTTTATAATTCTGTTTTGGGAATCGCATTGGGGTCCCATTAAATATATTGTTTTTTCAACGTTTATGCAAAAATGCTGCCATCATAAAGGTGCTTAGTAAAAAGGGGGTATTCCATTTCGTTTTTTTGTAAACATTTCCCAATCAAACTTTTTAGCGAAGCCCTTGATTAAAGTTATAAATGGAAACGTTTATTGTTTGTGGCCCGCAGTTCCCTTTTGGCCACGTCACTGCCCTCGCTTACATAGTTTCCATATTTGCACAATAATTTTGTGGCCGAGCAAATATTTGTTCGCACATCCGGTTTCATATGTGTGGATTAGTGTCCGTGTGTGCACTTCCAGGGGGGGATCGGAGGTTGTGGTGGGGTCTAGGTAAATGTGTTTAGAACACCTCTGTTGCTCCATTAGCATATTATGGCATATTCACGCACGAGTTTCCCCTAATCGAAAGCACAAAACATTCGGTTCCCTTAATCGAGTTGATTAGCGCAAATGTTCCGGTAGCCAGTTTATTTAAATGGTATATAACTTTATAACTGGCTTTCGGAGGGGGGAATTCAGTCATTTGCATTTGGGAAATTGAAGGATTTGATAAGGATTCAAGACGGAAGTCTTGGGGAAGTAATGTTCCATAAATTTAAGGGATTATAAGCATTCTGAGTCATTTAAGACATTTGTTTTGTTTTTTTTAAGACAAAATATAATTTATGAATTCAATTTGTATAATTTTCCTTTGGGCTTTTCATAGCTCATTATATATTGCATTATTTTTATAATATTTTTACTGGCCTTTAAAAGTAGTGGATTCGAATATAATCTTAGAATAAATTTTCTATCACTCCAAAAATATGAATTTCCCAGCTCAGCTAACAAAATATTTATACAGTTTACAGAAACCGATAACTTAAAAAAAAAGTAAATATAAAAAAAAAATTAAAAGGAAAAATCGCTTACCACAGCATATTGGGCTGCGGATGTTGCTGTGCACACAATATTAAAATCCGGGCGACACCTAGACATTTTCCGCAGCAACAGCAGCAGCAGCAGGAAGCAACCTAAATCCTCCGCCAGCTGATGTCCTGGCCCCGTCGTCCCACCTGGACCTGGAGCCCGACAGCTAAACATGAAAAAGGGAGAGGAAAAAAAAGGGAGAGAAAAAAGACCATTGAATGCATAACAAACTGTGTGGGTAAAGTTTCCCCAGAAATTATTTTAGGTGAGCAGCGGACACTGGCAGCCTCAACTTCAAAGTTGCCGGCAAAGGGAATACCTTGCATATATTTGATTGTTTACAGAGCTCTATAGAGAGAATTTTAAAACAACAACAAATAAAATAAATTTAATAAAATTCGCTTAGGGACTTAAAACTTGGAATTGGCCATCGATGGACGAGGAAAAACAAAAGCAAGTTTTGATTGCGCTTTGATTAGAATCCATAAGCCCCTGTGACTGACTGGAGGGCGTCGAAAGGATTTACATAAAATATATAGTGCCAGTGCCGCTGGCAGCGCTAAGTACTCTAATTGAATCGAGCTGGAGCGCCATAATCTGGCCAGGAAATCCCCCCGAGCGGACGCCTTATAAATTCTTAATGCTCCCCCCTCAGAAAAAAAAACATCTTGAGTTTGTTATCGGTTTAGTGGCCTTTGTTGGCCATAAGAACCAGGAGTTTAGGCGAGAGCTAAACCAGTAACGACTTCGGCCACACCTACATAGCCGGATCCGTTGTCCGGCGAAGAGAAAAACAAAGGCAGAGACATCTGAAAGGAAGAAAGGAAATAGTTTCAGTGGGTTGTGCGGCACAGAGAAAAGATTTTAACGAACTAAAAATATATTTAAAGTATATTTATGAAACGAAAACTTACTGCTATCGAATTCTAAAGCAAATCTTCTGATTTGCGTCACCTAATTTATTATATTTATTTTCTGGACATATTTTCGTATTAAATTTTCAAGTAAATACAATTTCTTTCAGCGTTTCCAATGCAGCATGCAAGCTGCCCGATTGGGAATGGGCCAACGACCAAGAGAGGGAATTCCACCATCAAGACCGCAGCATCCGCATCCGAATTCAAGTCGCACTTAGCGTTGTGCTTATTCCTATTTATGTTATTGTGAAATGCAAAGCGAATGTCCTGAGATTTGAACTAAAAAGAAAACTGGCTGAAGCAGCAAGCTGCTTCCCTCCAAGGACGAGCAGGATTCCGGTCCCCTCCGGCTAGATAAGCCAGTCTTCCGACAGACAGCCTGATATGTTCGAGTCATTAAGCGTCTTTTTGCCGGCTGCTCCAGTGCTCAGTGCTCATTAAAGCTAAGCCCAAAGCTAAACAACAAAACAAAGCCGAGCCGAGCGTCGGCGTTTCTTGTATACATATTAATCATACGCACTGTTGCCAGGCGACCGTGCAGGGGGTTGCAGAAAGTTTTCAGTTGTTTTTCAGCCGCTTTCGGCTCAATCAAGGGGCCGGCAACCCTTTCAGGCGCAATTATCAAAAAGTTTTTGCCCGAAATAAACTTTTCCGAGTGCCTTCAGAGGGGAAGGGGAACAACTGGAAGGGAAATAACCACCACTCCCCTGTTGAGAGTGAAAACAAAGCGCATTTTAATGCGAAAGACTTACAGTAAGTTTGCAGGCCGATTAGGCGATTAATAAGCTTGTCAATTTGCAATTGTTGCCAGCAGTTGGCGCCTAAATTATGAACTGGCCACCGCCGCCAGTGTTGTTTTCGCTTTTCTCACTTTATTGAAAGCCGCTCAAAGACATTTGGCAATTAGGCGCCAGAAACTTTTGGCCAAGACTACCCACCACCGAAAGGAAAGAAAGGAGGAGTAAGTAGGGAAAATAAGCCTCCCTTTTGGCCTGCACTGGCCGACAGTTAACACCTGCAGTCCGTCCCTCAATGAGTCCCTTCGTCCGTGGAGGAGGCAGGCACAGATTGGCCAACTCCGGTTGCCAGCAGCCAGCAGCCAAGTGAGCAGGCAACTCTCGAGGGCCTCTTCAAGCACAAACACTCACACACACAGGCAGGACACAGCCTCCGTCCTGGCCACAAGTATTTGAACATGTATCTGTGAGCAGGCATTAGACAAGCCCCTAATAGTTCGAGTCGGGGTATTTTGCGTGCTGAACTCGTAACAACTTCTTCTGCTTACCTGGCTACACATTTTTTTATGGGCGCCAGGAGAGCAATTACTAAAGATTCCGCTTTCCTTGCAATAAAAATTTAAGATGCTAACCAGGCCGGAACTCAGGCCGGCTAGTTGAAAGACAGCAGCAGCAAATTGTTGGCTAAATGCAAATATTACACCTGGGCGTGCCATTTCTTTTTCCGGTTTTCCGGCTTCCCTTTCGCCAGAAAAATACTTTTTCTTAGAACTGTTCTTTGCTTCTTAAAGAGTGGCTTTAAGCAGCACTCGTTGGTCACTTTGCGGGCCAACAATGTGCAGAAAAGTGACCTTCTCTTGAAATCGGGACAACTGCACTGTGAGGAAATTGTACAAAATATATTTGTTAACAAATATATACACAAGTCACATTGCAAGTAGCTGGAATATCTATCAAACATTGAAACCTATAATTGATCCTTTGAGCCGCTTTAAGCTCTCTGATTTTCTTGGATATTTAGGATATTCAATAAGCATAATATACTATAGCCTTTCTCTAATTTTTTGTCCAAGTGCAGCTCGATCCTGATAAACGATTGTGTGTCTATGGAGCTTTGTATTTGCATTCGCCGGCCGATGTGTGCGCTGTGAGTGGCTTTTACGAGACCGGCTGCCAATGTCAAGCCAACAACATGCAAGCCGGCCCAGGTCGTGGCCCTGCCAATGGCCAATGGTGGCGGGTTTGGAGCGGGGGTAAAATCTACATTTTCCCAGCCGCAACAGGGCGCACTTAACCCGCACTCACACCCGCTCGCCAGGGGAGGGGGAAAATGCCAGGCACACGTAGACGTAGAATAAAGTAACTTTTTTATTGCGTCTTCATCTACATGCATACTATATATATGCGAGTATAAAAGCTACCGCAGAAAACTTTTTCCCCAGAATTGTTATTCAAAGTGGCAGCCCAACCACAAAATCCGAAAAGTAAAAGGCATATCAGGTGAGCGGAGAGGTGAGGGAGGGCTGCTGAATGGGAAATGGGAATGGCAACGCACCAAATTGAAATACAAATAATGAGCTGGCAAAACAAAAATCATGCCGAATCCATCATCAAAATCGATGGAGAGGAAATGTAAGCTGCCAGTTTAGAAATATGAAATATTGCCCCAAGGCAAAAGTCCTTTTCTCGGGCAGGCCAGAGGAGGTGGAGGTTTATTGACTGCCCTCGGTGATCCATCAAGTTTTTCGGGCTTTTCCCAACCTGATTTCCATTCAAGAAGCCGCCGCAAGTTTTCCATTGATGCGCATTTCTTTTGCTTTTCTCCTGGAATCCAAAATATGCCATGACTGGGCCATATGCTGTGATGGCGCTGCTGCTGCTTTGCGAATTCCTTGTTCGGGGCCAAAACTGACGCCGTAAAATTGGCACATAAAAATGGGCAATGCCAAAGGGCCGCAGAAGCTTCCGATATTCGGTTTTCCGCTTCTCCCGACTTGCCCTTTCCCGACTTTCCTTTTGGCAGCCAAATGTACTCTAATTAAATTGAATTGCTTTCTGCTTTTTCGCTGCAAACTTTTTAATGCAACATTTGAGTTTAGGTTTACGTGCGCTCCATTGAAGCTGAAAAATGTAGACCACGTTTAGGTTTTATGGCGGCGACTCGCAAAGTTTACTCTGGCAGCCATGCACTTTGTGTGCACTTGAGTGGCTGCCATGTCTGACCCACTTAATGGCGGCCAACGAATTGACCAGGCCAACTCCGACTGAGGAGGTGGCATTAAAAATGAGTCAAGCCAGTAGTAGCTTTCCAGACAGAGCGTGTCCTGATTAGGACTCCAAGGACCAAAGGTCTAAGCAAATACGCCTTGCCTCATGCCAGTGTCCAATTAAACTTAAATTAATTTGCCCAGCAGCCGCCGCCTCGCCGCCTCGCCCCCCGTCTGGCCATCAATATTTGCACACATTGATTGAGTTAACACTTCTTGGCCAAGTTGGCTCGAAATTGGCTCGAAGTCGGCTTGCCGACTTGGCTTGTTTGGGGATTTCCTACTGTGCTCTACCCCCTTTGGATGTAAGCCAAGAAATCGCAAGCCAGCAGAATAAACTCATAATTGCCCTAACTTGCTGGATAAGGATAAGGGTACTGGGATAACGCTGATGGAGCATTCAAAAAGGGACACAGGACACGGAAAACTTTCACATTAGTAATTAATAAAGCCTGGGAGGGGACGATGTGATGGCCGAAAAGTTTCTGCGTCTGATAATTTGGTCGAGAGCAGCGCTCATGTAAATTAAATTACAAGCAGACAGGCTAGCGGAAGGATATCCGCATCCACATTCCACATCCCACATCCTTGTCCACGTCCACATTCTGGGATTGAATGGCAAATGGAAAATTGAAACGAAGAAAATTATAATGAGTTCTTTCTCGCCGACGACAAGCAGCAAGTTTTCGTTTTCGTTTTCGTTTTCGGACGGGGATTTCAAGCTTCGCATTCGCATTCGCATTCCGCTGTGTGCCTTGGCAGGACTGCAGCCATCAGGATATCTGTCTGTTGAGCTGTCGCCATGATGTTAATTGCATGTACATACATCCCCGATGTCGAAGCCGGCAATGGCGATGGCTATGGCGATGTTGGTGCGCCTTTCTTTCGCCGGGACTCGACTCGACTCGCCTCGTGTGCGAATTGGTATCGACATACACACAATTTGCATAATTGAAGTGAGCGAGAAATTGCAGTGCATGTAAAATGAGAATTTTCCCTTTTAAGCGAGACAAGAAAAACATCATTTTCATACACACACGCGCCGCCGAGGTGTTATGTTAATGCTCTTGTTGTTGTCGATGATGATGATGATGATGATGATGATGATGATGATGTGCTCATCCTGACACAAAGACATTCAGCAATTGCATCCGCATCCATATTCCCAGCACCCACACTCATGTCCCGGGGAATCACAAGGTAACACGTCTGACAGGGATTGCAGTGAAAATTGATTTTCTGCTAACCGGAGTTGAGCTGGCATTCCGTTAATAACCAAATTATGTGTAAACAATATTAACAGACAGCAGTTCGGGCGGATTCCGGTCGGAGCTGAGACCATTGTTGCACAGCTGGCAATGACGTCTTAAAGTTGCTTTAATTAATTCCCGGCAAGCGCAAGGCTATCAGCTTGCGGTCAGGCGATGGAGTTTCCCGGCATCAAATATTGATGGGGGAAAACTCTTGCCTCGACAGCGGCCAGGCGTAAGCAGCTCAATTTCAAGCAGCTAGTCAAATATTTCACACTCCAGGGGTCGCCCAAAGGGGAAAGTTGGGTAATTCTGGGGGAAAATTCGGTAGAGGGGAAAACTGCTCTATTGTTGTTCGGTCGTCCTTGTTGTGTGTGTGTGTATGCTTTTATTGCAGTTTGGCAAACTTTTATCCTATCAAATATTAACAAGTTTTGGATATTTGCATATCTCACATCTAACAGCAGCAGGGAGATGCTTCCGGCCTCTGAGAACACGGGGGGAAAATATCATCAAGTTTTGACATTTTTGCATGGTTCTATAAGCGTTGCAGTCGTGGGAATCATTTCAGGAATGCATCTTAAGTTTTATTTAACAGATTAGAAAGCTATATTAAAAAATAAACTCCTATATCAATAAGTAAATATTGAATATGTAGAAAATTATAACTCTAAATAATACCTACGATGTGTAAAAAATTATAAAATTTAACGTAAAAATATAGATATCGATGTGGGGTTTGAAATAATTATAATTGTCTTCTTTAGAAAGCGAAATATCTATTTATTGCATATATGAATAGCATCAAAGTACTATTAAATATAAAAATTTTGATTTTTACATAATTCTTTGATTAAATATTGATGAAGTATCAATATATCTGTACATTCTGCAATCCCTACAGTTTACTTATATTACTCTTAAATACTTCCTTTACACTTTTCTTGAAATCTTAAGTTTAAGAACTTGTAATAAAATTCTCTATAATTTTTCCCAGTGCACTCACCACCTCTTCTCCCCTCTCCCACCATCAATAAGACATGCGCATGAGTTGAGACCATTTGTGGCCATTTGTAGGAATGCTTTTACGCCACTTTAACGCCAAATTCGATTGAAACTTTCGCGCCATCTGCCGCACGAAAAATGGAGACAAGCTTCGCATTTTGCGTCGACTTCCAATTTGTCGATTATAATTTAATACCGATGATCACCGATGCCGCAGCACACGGGTCGTATGCGCAACGTGATGCCTTGTAACTGTTGTTGGTGCGGTTTGCAATTGTGTTGCATTCATTGCTTGTTGCTGCGCGACATTAAGTGGCGCATTATGCACACTGAATGGGCGCGGTCATGGTTCTGGCCACATAAATCACTTGCAGGCAAACAAGCGCGCAACTTGGTTGCATTAAATTTGCATAAACTTTCCACTGTTGCTTCTACTACCCAGCCCAGCCCTGCCGCAGTTTTGCGTTTTAAACTTGGCCAACTTTTATAGCATTCGCTAGTTGGCCAACTTTATGGGAAGCAGGCGAGGAGTATACACACAAAGAATATCAAATGTCCTAACTTTGTGTAAATTTATACAAAAAACCCAGCCAAAAGCAGTCTAAAATTTATGAAATAAAATGAAAAAATTTACGAGGTATTAAATTTTGTATAAATGTACAATTCTTTTTATAACAAAAGTGTTTTTAAATTGTTTTTTTGAGTACATCACTCTCTTACCTCCGTTCGCTGACAAGCAACAAATGTTTGCGGAAATCTGTGGAAATCTAAGGGAAATCTGGGGAAATGCACTTGCCATTAAGAACTGCCATGGGAAGACAAGTTTAATTTGAATTTTGCCACCCCTTTTTATTGGCAAACTTCAATAAATTACACCACCATTAATCCTGGTTGGCTGGCTGGCTGGCGGAGCAGGCAGGAAGCCAGCGATTCCTTAGCCAAACGACTTCAATTTCCATGTATGTGGGTTTGTTTGTTTGCATTTTCAATTTAACCGCCACAAAGAGGGGAGGATTGAGTTCGGAGAACAGTTTTTGCACACAGCAAAACGAATTTCGCAAATTGATAATCATCAGAGAAGCACACATGCCACTTGGTTAATTTGGATTGCTTCTGGAAGTGCTCATTGTGGCTCCTGGGAACTAGAGACGGACTCGTAAAACCTACAAAACACAGAGAATCAGTCCTTGTCCTTGGCTAAAACTGCATCAGCTGCATAATGAAGCCCATCCCCGTTGATGGCAATGATAAGCAAGTAAAAACAAAGCAGCGGAAAAGCGCATTAAAATTAATTATGCTTTTTCATTCATTTTGAAAAGCGCACAGAGCTCACAGAGAGACGAAGGCGGAATTAACACTTTTTGCTGTGTTTTACTATCTATTGTTGTGACAGCAGCTGAAAAAAAAATGCCATAAATATATCACAAAGCTTTGAGATGAGCTCGCTCAGAAAAAACCATATCTTATGGCATAAATTCATTGTCAAAAACAGTGGAAATTATGACATAAATTCAATTAGTGATTGTTGAGCGTTCAGGTTAATGAAATAACAACGTTGGCAATAGAAGAGGCGGCAATTAATGGCGAACGTGTCCCGGCCTTAGCCATGCACGACTTGATCACGACATACAAGCGGAAATAACTACTCATTAAGCGCGATGGCCACGTAAACGGCCAACAGTCCATTGGGAGCCGGAGTTGGCAACTGCAGCTGCAGCAAACTATGGCGTGTGGTAATAGAAATCATTACAATAAAACTAAATGGGCCCAAAGCAACAGCCAAACGAGGCAATGGCCAAGAAAAGAAAGTCATTTGGCTGCCCCCGAAAGCCTGAGCCTCGGCCAAAATGAAGGCGCGCAGACAAATGGCAGACACGTAGCGGGCATCACGGATCCCAAGGATACCAAGGAAGTCCAAAAGCAAGTCCAAGTCCAAGGAGGCCAAGGCGGCAGACAATCAAAATCCATTTGAGTCGGAAATGAGCGAAATCAACAGCGCCGTTGCTTATCCTTATGCCCGTCCTCATGCGGATGCTCACCATCCTTACACTCGAAGAACATTTAGTTCTTTATTGTGCATAAAATATTCGGTACTTGAGAAACGCTGTATTGGTATTAATGTATTTTTTCTTGCTTAAATTTATTTTCAGTTTCAAATATTATGTATTCTCTATCTAATTTAAATTATTTTCCTCACTGCATAAACTCACACCCACTGCAGCGTGCCATGCCATAACTTCACATAAGAAGACGAGAACGCATTTCTGTGGCTGAGGCTGAATTATTTTTTGGGAAATGTCAAGGCGCCTCGTCGGTGGCTTTAAAATAATTACGCTGTGCCCAGGAGGCACCCAAAATGCGACAGAGATGAAGGGGAAGTTATAGTGGGGCAAGGAGCACAAGGAGGCTGGGGACAAGATGAACGCTTCATCGCCTCCATTCGACTTGCTTGCTTCTCTTAAGCTTTTGAGCGCATTCCTCAGCTTCTTCGGCATGCAAGTAAAATATGTTTTGATATTAAATTATTGTCGGCACGCCCCAGCAGCCGCCACCTCACACACACATCCTGGAAACTCATCCCCTTACACCCGCCGCCACACACACACTCAGATTATATGGGACACGTGCAGTTCAGGACGCATAATAATTGCCGGTTGATAGCTCGGGCAGCCCGCTTGGGAGGGATGCTGCGTATCCCATCGTATCCTGCCGTATCCTTTCGCCGTCCTCGGCTTTCCGTTTGCCGGAAAAGCCGCAAGGCCACAAGCCTGGGCTGTGCTGTGCTGTGCCGTTGTGGTGCTGCTGGTGTAGCTTAGCCTGGAGAACTGAATTCCGAAAAGCAAAACTGGAATTTTTATTGCAAATTGCGAAATTGTTAACTAAAAAAACAGAACGCAGCCAGTGAAAGCGATGGCCATCGTCATAGTCCCCGCAACCCATTGTTTGGCAAAATGTCTCACAAAATGTTCAATGTCACTGCACGAAATTGCTACTCATGCCTTTTAGATCAATGCACATAAAGAAATGTTAATGCCAACATATTTTTAATATCTAGTCTCAAATGAGCTGCTCTCTATGGAATTTTCTTTATAAGAAAGCTTTTCCTGGATCATAACAGGAAATATATGTATGCTTTAAAATAAAGTTTTGTTAAAGTTCCTATTTTTATTTAAATATGTCTTTGTCAAAGAATAAAATAACATACGAATTGTTATTTAAATGTATATAAAAAGTCTTAAATGTCCCCAATAATTCCGAATATAACAATAAATCCAACATTCCCCAAGGATATCTAAGACTGTGCTCAAATATTGTTGTCCGTGTGCCTGGGAAACCAATAATAATATTTCCCCAAGCACTTTTGTGCATTTCTTGCTGCAGATCAAAGTTGTAATTTGAATAATTTATTAAGGTTGAACTTTTTGTGTGACGGTCAAGAAGTTGGGCAAAGCGCCTTAAAGGTAATAAACAAAACTCTTTTCATCGTCGTTTTTCTCTCTTTCTCCCTTTTTGTTTATGAATCGCTGCACGAAGGGTGGCGCAAAAGGAAAAGCCGGAAGCAAATCATTGAAATGTCTCATTTCCTCAATTTGAGGTTGGCCAAGGCAGAGGGAAAATCTTTTTTCCTTCGAGCCAAAGAGACGGGAAGCGGATTGAGCAAAAAAAAATATAATTCCAAAGTAGCGCAAAGCGAGGCAGAGGTAGGGAGGAAATGCGAAGGGAAGGCAGGTGCATCAACAAAAGGTAAAATCTATGCAAAGAATATTCTCAATATACGAGAATCGTCAGCGTTTTTCACTCAATTTCGTATTGCAGCATCATGCCTCGTCTCCTCCCTCTTCCAGCGGATTCCATCCATTGCTTTCGGCTGGCTTTGTCCTTCGGCACGTTCAAGTGCAGCCATTAAATAATTTTTACTTGAGTGCGTCCAAAAATTGTGTGGAAATTAAAGACGACAAATCACAAAATCGCCAAATTGGTCAAAACAAGTGGAACAAAAAAACAAAATCACAAATTGTGGTCGAAACAACCGAAACGTGGCCAAGAGGATAAACTCGTTGGAGCGCAGAGTTTTTTTTTATATATAGAAATTTTGTGTCCTGGCATTGCCTTTTTTAATCTCCTTTTTTTTCGGGGTTGACATCCCGATCCCGATTGATTAGGACGCCACACATTTGAGTATTGATTTCCCCTCGCGTTGATACATCACGTATACGCAGTGTGGCCTAATCTGGAGTGTGCTACGTCGACGGCGACTTCATCAGCTCTTCCACTTGACTGGCCCGGAATACCTGCTACCGTTTTTAGTTAAGACTTCCGATTTGTGTTTGAAATACATCCTCTGCGAAGTTGCAGTCTTCCGTTTGCTGTAATTTTCATGATTCCCCATCACTGGGTTTCGCGCAGAAGAGTTTTTTTAATATTTTATAAAGATTAAAATGTTGACAAAATTTAGATTTAATACAAGTAGCTGGGAATGTGTTGAGATTTTTTGTATTTATTGCGCGTAGTTAGAAAATATTTTCTTTTGTCAGTTTACAAATATTTGTCTTACCAAGTTATATTTATTATTATGTAGAATGAGAAATATAAAATGCATTGTGTTTCACAAAGTAAAAAACTAAATAAAACAAATAAATAAAATACCTATCGGTTAATATTCTTATTCATTGGCCACCGTTTACTTCCCTTCCAGTTTTTAATTTCTTTGGCAATCACGAATTTCCCAGCGTCTCCCCTTTTCCCTTTGTTAACCCCCAAAAGAAGTGGGAGGAGGCTGGCTGTCTAAGGCCGTCCACGACATGCGACACCATTTCGCGAATTCTCTTTGATGCGTCAGCGCGTCCAAAATATATACGCAACAATTCTTTTTTAATTTTCTCCCGGCGAATCCAATACGCTTGATGACCGACCCAACTTCTTTTATGCACGCAGCGCATTAAATTGAATTTTAAATGAAGATTGATTTTTGCGCTCGCAATAGAAACAACAACGACGAGAAAACCAGGCCGGCCGAAAGGGAAAAATGCGAAAAAGGCGAGAATGCCGATGCCAAAGCCACTTGCCAAGAAACCAAAAATGAAATAAACCAAACAAAAAAAAAAAAAAAACAGCAAAAAGGAGAAAACAATTTAAGGGAAAGAGGAGAAAACCCAAAACAAATGCCGCCCATTGTAATTAGAGACAATGGAAGAGGGATCCCTTGTGACTGCAGCTCGCGACCCGGACCCTTTTCGCCCTTTTGCCCTCCTCTCTTATCTAAATTAATTCAAATGCCTGAAAGAAACACAAATAATTAAAATTAATTATGTGGAAAATATTCAATAAGTTGGAAATTATGCAAACGAGCGCAAAGTAAACGCCCCAAAGATAAAACTAAGTGCAATTTCGTACCGTCGTCCGTCGTCCGTCGCTCGTCGGGGAGCGTCAAGCATTTTGTTGACCAAAAATATCTTCTCCTACTTAGCATTGATGGACACGGGCCGTTGAACGTTGGACGGACGGATGAATGGAGGGATGGACTGCTGGCCAGTTGGATGGATATGCGTATTAGAAATAACATGCCGGATTGTCAAGCTGGCAATGCTCAATATATATATTTTTTTTTCGGTTGAATTTTTTCGAAGAGAAAGAAACTATCTGGCGAATGGGAACGAGTGGCGCGAATTGTTCGTGTTCGAGTTAGCAACAATTTCCGGCATTTCGAATACTGAACTGAGTGAGTGAGTGAGCGGCGGCACGTTCTTCCGACCGAAAGTAGCGCAGATTACTTAAAAATACCAAAAACCGAAATTGGAACAGATTTTCAGAGCCGATCCCAGTACAGATTCTCCCGACCCGGCGGCAGCATTCTCCGTTCGCATCGCATCGCATCCCATCGCATCTGTTCCTCATTCCGCTTCTGTCCGCCGCGCGAAAAACATGAAATTGAAAATCAATCTGACGTTGCTCTGTGCGACACTCGTCGGCCTCCTGTCCATCATCCTATTGACACAGACAACGGGCATCGAGGCCTTTGGCGGTGGAGGCAGCGCCTCCTCCTCAGGGAATGGGGCCACGTCATGCAAAGAGCTGAGTAAGTTTCGCAGAAAAATTCATTTCAAGTGTAATTGAAAATTCTGGATAAAATTTAGACTAAATATAAAAGTCAAACTAATTGGATTTTGCTAAGTAAGTGCAGTAATTTCAGGGAAATTAATATAATTCAGTATAAACTCCTTCACTTTCACGTTTTTTGATTCCACAAATTTGTTTCTATAAATTAATAAAGCAAATAATAATTTTGTTGAATGAGTAAAAGTTTAGTCATTAAATTTCATCTTTGTAATTCAAAGAGAACTTACTTAATTTCCGAATAAACTGTCACATTACTTTGTTATTAATTTATGGCTAAGGTAAATAGCAGCATTCCACATTTTAATAATGAGATATCTCAGTACTTGCCAAGATTTTCCCGCTTGCTTTCTTCTTTTTTTTTTGTCTGGGAAATTGTTCTATTTTCCCGCTTATGACTACAGCAGCGTGGCCAGAGGGAAAATTATGAAATATCTGTCGCATGGCTCGAGGCCCATATAAACAAACAAATTGTAATTGCACCTAATGAGGCCAGTCGACGAGATTTCCACGGTAATGTTCCTTTCCAGGCAGCAATTAATCTCTGAATATTTGTGTTCTATATATTATTTTTGAAATATTTCTTGCAGACAATGTCAACTGCTATGTGGGCCGCAACGAGGGCAACTTCTGCAACAGCAAGGACCAGACCAAGGCGGTCACCCGTTGGTACTACGACAAGGGTCTGTGCAAACCCTTCAGCTACAAGGGTTGCAATGGCAATCGAAACCGATTCTGCACACAGGAGAGCTGTGAATCGCGTTGCGGTGACGATTGATTGGCATTAAACCATTGGATATATATAAGATATATGCAGCATATATCCCTCCGTACTTAGCCGATAAGTTTGTACGTGTATGTTTAGACTAAGAGCAAATAGAGATCACTATGCACACTCAACGAAATCATACATATTTTATGGTTTATTTTGATTTCTTTTCTACTGGATTCAGTTTAAAATATTGTTTAATTATTTTGAAATGTCTTACGTAAATTTATTGGCTATTTAAACATTTGTATCTGACATTTATAGAGAGTAAGCGATTTTACTAAGAACTAAATAAACAAAAATTAAATGGCAAACATTTTCTTATTAATTATATTTTTGAACTTTTTAATGATTATTAATTACAATTCGCACCTTTTGGAATGCCTACTTATTTTATTTGACAATTTTAAAATCGTATTTATATAATTTGTATGCTTTTTTATTGTATTTGACAATTTTTTAACTTTTTTAATACAAAGTAGTGGATAATTAATCAAAATTACGACTTCTTACTAATAATTAATGTTTATTTCATTATTAATGTATTTATTTTCATTTTCCACTCTTAATATTTTTTAATACTTTATAAGAAGTAAGTAAATTTTATATTTCCCTTTCGAAGTATCTAAGAATCATAAACCCCTCTCCATTATTTCCATTCGATTCAAAGCCAAACAATTTGTATTCAATATTTTGGTAAATTATTTCTTTGTATTCGGAATTCTTTTCATTTTCATTTGCTTACATTGTACTTCGATTTCCATAGATATTCTTTAAGTGCACACAGACTCACGAAGCCCCAGACTTTAAGTGTTTTTACCTTTGATCAAACAGTTTTTGACTAAATGCCGCCCAAAAATAGACACTCAAATGTTGTAAGCTGTCAGCGGTGGATCGGCACTTTGTTCACTGTCAGGGCTGTATAAAAAGGCAACAACAAAAAATATACATATATATAAATAAATAGAAGAAAAAAATCGAGTGCCTGGGGAAAAAATGCGCCAAATGTGCTAACTGTCAGTGGCATATCAAATGGCCCCTTGACATGGCACTGACAGTGTCGCCAAGATTGTGACTGCCACCCATTCCGCCGGCTTTTAATGCTCATCTCCCATCGCTATCGCCATGATGCTGACGTACTCCGCCTGGACTTTGTCAGGTAAAACAACAGGGAACAGGGAACAGGGAGCAGGGAGCAGGGTTACCGGGAAATGGTATCCGGGGGGATCGGCCACAACCACCAGCAGCTGGCCAATGTCAGGGGCATCAAAGAGCTGTCGGCAGTGGCCCTTTTTTGCTGCTATCGACTTACAGCCAATTAAAATGGTCCACATTTGCATTTACCTCTTGCCATTTACCTGTTGACTCACGCCGGCAGGTGGAGGAACGAACGGCATTAATCGCGATGCCGGCATGCGTCGGTTTTGACAGGCCTTTGCTTTAGTCGAGATCGCTTGATTGCTGTGCACAAACAAATGCCAATCAAATGCATAATAGCATCGACACGCCCAGAAACGAGATGGGAACATGACATGCCAATAATGGCAGCACATTAATCTGTTTAAATGACAGCTCTTATTGCGTCGAAAAAAAAAAAACAAAAAGGAAGAACGTTGGTATTTCCCCCGAGAGAACCATGCGAGTCATGTGCCAAAACTTCGCTTTCGATGTCGGCAATTTTCACTGAAAATACTAATGAGTTTGAAGTCGACAGAACCGACCATTAAATACTTTGCTTTTTCTAGAACATCTTTAGTGCGAATATTTTGCTGAAAGTTTTCGTCGGTGGTGTTTTTGAAAGAAGAAAATGTTGGGAAAAAAAGTTTCTGGGTAATGCAGACCTTAGAATACCCAGGAATAGACTTAAAATTCTTTTCTTTCTCAAAATTTTATATAAGAAAATCTATATAATCTAAAAATTGTGCTTGTGGCCTATATATAGCTACCTATACTATTAATAAATTAATAAGTTTAAACTTGATTTGAGAATATAAAAAAATTATATATAATTACTCATTATGATATCTCCTTTATTTCCTAATATTTCTATTATTTTCAAAATACTCACTCCAATATTGCGCATAGTTTTTCCAACTACTCAACGCTTCGTTTCGACAGCAAAAAATTTGCAACGCACAAAAGAAAAGCCCGCTCCTCGGCAATTTGCATGAAATTAGTTTGCGTTCGGGGATCTAATTGGAAATTTAAAACGAGAACTCACGCACACGGCAATGAAGGCGAATTGCCGGTTAGATGGACAAAGGCAGGCAGGCAGGCAGGCAATGGCCACTTTCCACTTTTGCGCTATAATTGAAAAATGGCAAATCCACTAGGCATTAGAGATGCAAGGCGAATAATCAGCGATGGTGCCATAAATGATGCATGAGTCGGAAAAGATGAAAAAAAAACATTAAAATCGCGCGGAAGCGAAAAGCATCGTAAAAATGTTAAGGCCCACAAATCTGGGACCGTGACATTAAATGCATGTAATTTGATTATTTATCACATTTTTGTACATTTAACGACTCAATTGAGTTTAATGCGACCCCAAAAACGAAGGCAGGCGGCTGGCCATTCTGATGATGAGATGGAAATTTCGGTTTGTGTCTGTTTTGCTTTCATTTCCCATGCCTCGTCTGTCTCCAGTAAGGTTGCAATTCTGTAAAAATCAAAAAAGTTTCCGAACTTTGGCAATGCTCGCAAAAGTATGCTATGCTAAATGTTTTGCTTAGAAGGGAAACCGAAATGCTTTCCCTGGCGCCGCACAGGAGGAGCTCCTGTTTGTTTGTTTGCTCGCTCGTTTTCGTACGGCATAAATGGGAGTTTTGCCATAAAGCAGGCTAAAGCCATGAACCAAAGGAATTTATAAAACGCAAAAATTGCTTTTGTTTGCCCCCGTCGGAGTCCACAAAAGAGTCCGCACACAGGACAGGACTAAGGCTGAAGCCGGAGGGATTCCGGAGGGAATTTTGTTGTTGTCCACCCCAGGACCACTTTCGCTCCATCCCTAATCTGTCTTGCATGTGTTCATATAAATTGTGTGTTTATTCGAGTGCATTTCCACTGCGTCACACTCCCAGCCGCAGTCGGGCCACGTTTAGTGGCCATGCTGCTGGCCAGGCCAGAGCCGTGGCCCGAACCAGGCACGCACATACTTTTAGACACCGGGGTTTCCATTCCCCACCGGCTTTGGGGCTTCATTTATGTGTGTGTGTGAGTTGAGATTCTGTGCCGAACTTTAACTATTTTTCCGTTTAAACAATTCTAAGGTGCGTCTCTTAGTGGTTAAGTCTTAGTTATGTTCTCGACCCTTTCGCTTGAATTGAATTAAAATTCCTTCTCAACCGAATTGGAAATGGAGGGAAAGAAAAAAGAAAGTTACCCATGAAATTTATTGCCATTGACTTGCCAGCGACTTATAGAAAAAGTTTTCACTGCCTTTAGCTGTGTTTCCCACTGACTTTACCTTCAAAATGCGCGGACTTTTTATTTTTGGAAGCCGTGGAAAAAGTTAAACCCTTTGGCCAATTTAATTTCGTTGCTGCGGTTGTTGTTGCTGTTGGTGCCTCTGTGTTTTCCACACAAATTGGTTTCTCATTCTGCTTGATTTCATGCACAATCTGGAGACGAGTTTCTTCAGGTGCCACACACACCAAACACAATAAACAGTGGAAAATATTGTGAGTAAATATCTCAAAACATAATTTTGAACTATTGCAATTGAGGTTTTCTTACTTAAATATTTTCTTACAATTTCAGCTCATAAAACTCAAGGCAATTTTCAATTTTCTCCTATGTACACACTCAGAAAATTCTGGGTTTTTTCTCCGTGTCCTGGCACTTCAAGAAGCAGCCCCTTGACTGTCACCTGCTCTCGGTCTCTCGGCCCACTTGACTTGTTATCTGCACTTGGCCGATCAGCCCACTTACACTTGTTGCCACTCGAGCTTCTCGTTTCGTGTGGGCGTGGCCTTATCTAGTTCTTTTCGTGGGTATATACACACACGTCTTTACGTGTATTTACCATATAGGTATATAGCCCCAGGGCGCGCATTTATTTATCTAGAAATTTTTGCTCTCCTGATGCGTGTTCACGCATTGGAAGTGTGTGACAGGAGCAAACAAACTGGCGCAGCAGCAACTGCAGCACCATTATCCTGGAGCCGTGCTTGCTATCCCCCAAATGCATCCAGCAGGATTGTCTTTCCTTCTATCCTGCCCGACATGTTGGCAGAGCTTACACGGAGTGCCAAGTCAGGGGATTCGGATCTTAATGGGCGAGGAAGTAGCTCTCAACGGTAAGCCACTATGGATGGTAGCTTAAAGGGTTATGTCACCAATGTAAGGACTTTTTTAATATCCTTTTTTAAATGCTCTAAAGTTTATTCCATAAATGGGCTTAGAGTTCCTGACCATTTTATTTTTCAAGGCCCTATTTGATTGGCAGAGATTGCTGTGCCAATTCTTAAGTTTTTAGGGACAAATGGAAAGTTTTCTAATAATTGTAAAGTTAGCAGAGTAGCTAAGAACTGTGAGGAGCAATTTCTTTTAATTTTTATTAAGTTTATAAACATTTATTATTTTAAATAGCCAGAGAAGAGCCTAACATGTTTTTCTTAGTTTTTTTGCTGACCAAATTATAGCAGAAACTTTAATACCTTCTTTACAAGCTGAAACCTTTTTATATTTTACTAAAGCAAAGTCATTAATCTGTAACATAAACGGATATATGGATATGGATATTACCCTTGAAATTTGATTTGCTTTTAAATGTTAGTTACTTATTCATTTAGTTTTCCCCTTCTTCATTTCTAGCAACAAATTAAAATATTTATAAACACACTCTCTCGAAGCGACGAAGCGAGGGAAGAGACATATTAAATTAAATATGAACCTACTCCAAATAGCATCAACATGCTATTTCTATTTAAATTTCGCCTTGGGTCCATTGCTGCACGTAGAAGATAAAAATATATGTATAAGTGAGTACGAAAAAAGTAAGGTGAAGCCAGAAGGGGTAGAAGGGAGGTGTGCTGGCGAAGTACGTGTGGGTGGCGTTGGGATTTGGGGCGTGGCAACAAACATATTGCTGACAGAGTTAAGCAACAGCTCGGGCTCAGGCTCAGAGTGAATGAATGAGGGAACGATGTGTCCGGGCGTGTGTGTGTTGACTGGCTGTGCGTGTGAGTTAGTGTCAAGTCAGGGACATTTAGTAATTCCGCAGGCATATCAAGGACAACGTACTCATAAATACCAAAGGCAAATGCCACAGCAGCAGCAGCAGCAGCAGCAGCAGCAGCAGCGGCAGCGGCAGCGACAGTGGCA
The DNA here is from genome assembly GCA_008042675.1 of Drosophila seguyi. NCBI lineage: Eukaryota > Metazoa > Arthropoda > Insecta > Diptera > Drosophilidae > Drosophila > Drosophila seguyi. The sequence goes on from VNJU01004346.1 coordinate 52,654, forward strand.
GCAACAAAAACAACTGCATCCTTGTCCCTGTAGCACCCAGAGTCCCTCTCCTGTCTGTTTGTATTTGTATGTATGGAATTTTTAACTTCATTATCGAACCCGTCTGCCTTTTCCTCCGTTTTCGCGTTTCCTTCTACACAAAGAGAAAATGTAAAGGAAAATGGGAGTACTGAAATATATATTATACTAAAATTCAAACTTAAAATGAAGTATTTATAGGAAATATTCAATGTGGAAATTCCTCAATTTAAATTATTGTTATTGAATATTTTACAAGGATTTAGCAAAAATAATAGGATATATTTTCCATAATTTCTAGGGTTTTCGTACTTAAGAATAGAGTCTGATACCAAATACTTAATTAAAAAGAAATTATTTGAATCAATTTATTTCTAAATATTCCACATACTTTTTACAAATTAATTGTGATCATAAATATTAAGTTTAATTTTATTTACTTTAGCTTAATCTTTCACTGAAAAGTCCTAGAATTTTTCTTGTCGTGTTGCCATTGTCTCTAGTCGCATTGCTCAACATCTTTCACATTGCGAGGCACAACGGCATGCATACCTAATGCCCAATGATGTGCACACGGGACTCGACCCTCGACTCGCAGGCAGAACCCTGACTTCTTTCCATCATTGTCGCTGCCAGTTGTCAGTCAGAGAGAAAGAGAGAGACAGAGCTCCGACTCCGGCTCTGGCTCTGGCTCCGGCGAGTGGATTCGATGTCGGACTCCTTGGATTCCCATTCCCCGAGCGGCTTCGCCTTGGCCAGACATTTAAAAAATCATTAATCTCATTTCTGGACCAGAGGCAGTGCGAATCGAAAGGCGGAACGGAGACTTGGATGGAGTCCTCTGTCCCTCAGACCGCATCTCTATCTCCATCAGCCACACTGGCCTTTTCCTAATCCAATTGCTTGAAAATTTTTCACTTTTTGTGTGTTCGCCGGGCCCATAAATTCATTTGCTGTCCGCCAATGTTTTGTTATTTATTTGACTTTAGCACGTTTTCCTGCGTGGCACTTTCTTCGCCCTTTTTTCGGCGAACCTGAAACCTGAATCGAAACCTTAAAATGATATGATGCCACGCCCGGGAACGGAGCGCTCAGAACTTAGAACTCAGAACTCAGAAGTCGGAACTCGGAACAGCTGTACGACTGTCAGCAGTCGAGCGGCACAGAAACTGAAGGAGCACGCGATTTATAGCACACCTAAGCTAAAGTTTTGCATGACAGGAGCATGTATTTCGAGCACGTTTGCTCAATGAGCAAACAAATAGGGGATTGGGATTGGGAAATGGGATTCGGATTGCGATTGCAAACGGTACGAATTCTCGACCGCGAGAATGGGAATTGAATTTATAGCGTCTATTTATTTGTGCGTATGTCAATGCCAAGTGTCGGTTCGGTTCGGTTCGGTTCGGCTTGGTGCGGTGGTGGCGCCACGTCTACGCCCAAGGACGTCGACCACAGTGCGTATGAGTGATATTTGGTACGGATGCCGGCTGTAAAAGTGAAATTTAATTAATTATGTGCCACTGGCTGGAAAATTGTGTGCTTCTCTGCTCTGTACTGTGTGTCTGAGTCTGTGCATGGCTTCGAAATGTATGCAATGATTTATGGACATTCCCCCTGGGATCGTTTCGCTATTTTCATGTCTGTTTTGCTTTCGCCTCTGTGTTTTGTATTCTGTTTTTCGTTTTCAGCTTTCACTTTCTGCGTGTGCAATTTTGACGCGAGCGGAGGAGCCACGACGACGACGACGACGACTCAAAAGCGCAACATGAGAATTTATTTGGCTCACATTTGTCTTCCGGCGGCATCTCGCATGCACTCACTCACATTCACCCACATACCCTAAGCTCCTGCCCACATGGCACATTATTAATAGTTCTGGTGGCGCCTGCAATATCCTGTCAAATTAATTTCAATTTAATTAAATTTTTTCACTCGCACAGTCAGTCGGCGGAAAAAAATAAATGAAAATTTCTGTCAAATAAATGTTAAAAAATTGACTCATTGCAAGGCGCATTCGTGCCGCTTCCTTGGGGCGGAGAAGTCAGGGAAAAGGAATCACAGCTGCAGAAATATTTACCAGCATTTGTTTTGCACCCCTGACGCGACTCGGTGTGTGTATGCGAAGTTGGGAATTTCTCACGCTTGGCACTGAAGCCATTTTTCGCCGGAAACCCGCCATTCCCGCCGTTCTCTCTGCTCACCCGAAACTTCGGCTTGAGCCATTTGCCAAACGGAATAGTTCAGCTCGCCTGCTGCCTTGCTGCTATCCCGCTGCTGGTTCAGCGCTTTGAAAATGCTCTCATTTATCAATATGTCAGCTGTTGTATAACTATTAATGTTGCCAGTGCCCCGGAACCCTCCGCAATGCTCCGCGGCCACGTGTATATGTATGCACTGAGAAAATAAGTCATTTTAGCTGCTTTTAATCGAGTCCAATAAATAGTTTCTAAGTAGTAAAGAGGTGAAGTTGGCACAGAAAGTTTATATATCGATGACATTTCGATGTTTCACACAAATACCTATATAGAAACGTTATTTTAAACAATGACCGATGTATAAATTAATATTTGAAACGAGGATCGATACCAAAATCGATAATTTAAAGGTTGCAATATCAGAAAAGTTAAATCGGAGAGAAGTAATAATTAAATGAAATATTTCATATATTATTCTGATATATCTGTATTTAAATCTTAGGTTTCGTTCCTTTAAAATCGATCATTGTGATATTTTAACCTTAAATACAACCGTAATTTCCGGTACGTAAAATCTCAATGTTCTATCGGACTTTTCCGTTTATAAGTACACTCGTTTCTCTCGTTTTGAACTATGTATAAACCATTAATACTAATTATTGATATTAATTAACTACACTAGATTTTCCTGAGTGCCTAGCCCATTGAGCAGACTTCAGCTCTAAAGGCATCAAATGCGTTTGAACTAATTTTCAGCAATTTATTTTCATTCCACCAGCCGCCCGATGCATCAAGTTGGTTTTTCGAGACATATCTCGGGATTAATGGGAAATGCATTAGCATTAATAAATGATTGCGCTCTGGCTTTGGCTTGAATGATTGCCTGCTCCTCGCCACTGCCTCTTGGCCTATTAATCATGCAGGCACCGGGCCGTTCTTGGCCGAATCGAATGTCAACGCTGCGTATGAGTGACGCGGCGCACAAAGGACTAACGTGATTGAATTGCGCATTTGCCTTGATTCATTTAACAAAACACACGATGCAAAATGAATGCGTCGAAAGTGCAAATAAATGCATTCACCTTTAAACGGATTACCAGCTTAATAGACCAGACTGGTATGAAAATTAAAAATGCTTTTTCATAAATGCAGCTGGGGTAACGACGAGGGCTGGTGTCTGTCTGTCTGTCAACTCCCCGGCTGCCTGGCATTTCATTTGATTGCAACAAATGGTGCTTCTGGGACCACGATCTCCCCATATCGTACATATCTGTTGTATATATATGGCCGACTCTTTTGTTGCTTATTTTATTTTCGCTACCCCGCCGACCAGCATTCTTGCCGTCTTATTTGCTTGTCAAACTCATCTGCGGCCCCGAGTGGGGCTTGTTGTCATTCGGCGTGTGGGAAGGCAAAAAAATAATACAAATTATGGCAAATGGGAGAAAATTTTAATAAAACTCAGCAACAACAGAAATAACAGTGAAAAATGAAACCAGACAGAACGGAAAAATCACAGGACACCCCCGTGTACGCACAACACATGCGGGAGGAAAATGTCAACAGCGAATTGTGGAAAAAATGTCAACGGGAAGCTCGGCAAAATTTGTTCAAAAATGAAAGAAGCTCTTCGACTCGTTACGTATCGAGGAAATTTCCATAAAATTAATACTCTTCTATTGAAAACGGATTTCAATTCCTTAATCATCAATTGAATATTGAATATTAATTATTTACAAACTGTTGCTGATGCGATAAGAGGGGAAAACATCTCAACAATACGTAAATTAAATAATAACGCATCACGTATCAGATTCGTGAGCACCAAAGCAACGGAGAAACGGAGCCAAACAGGCAACGGCGGCATTAATTCATGAGGTTGCTGTCAATGGGATTTCCGGTTTGCAACTTCCGCTTTTCACGCTCTCTGCCTGACAGGCAGCCAGCCAGCCAGCCACACACGCACACGCACTGTAATGCCATCGCTCATTCACTATTAATGCGAAAATGGTATTGGTAAAGGCAAATTGAAAATTTAAATGAAAATTCCATTGTCAACATGTCACAGCAAATTAATGCGGCCAAGCCAAATCCGCAGATTTCTGGTCGCAACCTTGTGAATTATTTAAAATAAAAAGTCAAACACTGTTTTGACTCCAGTTACAGTTTCACCCGCTGCAAATAATATGTGGTTACCATTCACAAAGAGATCCAATTAACTTTGGTTAATCAATGATTTATTTGCATTAGTTAACAGGCTAACGCCAAAGCATTTATTATTAATCGCAGTCAAGCCTCGTTGACAGGGATTTTAAGCATAAATTAAGGCAATTATTACTGGCCCTTTTAATTAATTTTAAATTATGATCAGCCAATAGGAGGGCATGCCAACTTCCGCATCCCCCACACCGGATTTCGTTCGACAATTTGTTATCCTTCTTATAATGGTGAAATGCAAGTAACCCGGAATTAAAAGCAAATATTTTGCCACCAACGAAATTGCAAAAAACAAAAACCCAAAAACATAAGGCAGCGGAAACACATTACAAAAACCAAGCGAGCGAGCAAAAAGCCATACATACTCCGGCAAGCTAAAATATTTGCTTAAACGCATATTTACTTGCCAAAAAAAAAACAACAAAAAACAAAAAAACAAAAATGAGAAAAAAGGAAACCGAGCAAAATTGGTTTGCAAACAGAGGCGGAACAAAAACATCCGCAGCGCGCCAGCATCATTTGGCGAAATCAATTTTCCTTCCAACCAAGGGGAAAAAGTATAAAGTGCAGCAAACAAATCAAAATTACCAAATACAAATGCTGGGGCGGCGGCAGGCGTGGCACACAAGGAACCGCCCCACACTGAGGCTGAGTCACATATGCAGTAAAAACACAGCAACCATGGCTATGGCTCCATGTGGCGAGAGCGGAAATTGCAAGTGATTGCTTAAGCCGGCGTTAAAGCCCCAGCGAAAATGGAAATTTAACCCCGACGCTTAATCAGGAGGGAAGGCTGAAGGATGGATGGGGCACTCCAGCTGCAACGCCGCAGGGTGCGTCTGCGTTTACTTGTGAGCTTAGTCAGTCAGCTCTCCTCCTCCTGCATCCTCACTGCATTATGTTTCCCCTGCCCCCCCCGGCGATCCAAATTTTGAAGCATGTCATGCATTTTAAATTGCGCAATCGGGGCCACAATTAAATCCAGCAGCAAAATGCATTTTAATTACCCAGCCAGCACTCGCAGAAAATTAAAAAGCTAAAGGGTTCCTGAATAAACTATGTCGATGTAAGGTAATTAAAGGGAATATTCTATTAGAAATAAACTTAAGAAATGTAATTAGTTAAAAAACATACAGGTTAAGCATTTTTTTATTGAGTATAAAACATGTCAGCACTATCTGAACCTATTTTATATATAAATATATAATTTCTCCCAGTGGCCAGTCGGCCAACGGTGCGTATGTTTGATTGGACGAGCAATTCAATTATAAATCCAGCCACGCAACTCCTTCGGCGATGGCATGCCCGATACAGTGTTCACGAGTGGAGGGGAGGTGCTCGCTGCCGGTTCATCTGCAGGTGCCTGCGGGCCAAAGGTCAACGCTTGGCTGGCTCCGCACCTGGAGTGGCTGCTATTGCCGTGGCCGCTGCTGTGGTCAACCGACCGCAATGCAAATAATTCACGTTAAGTCCGTGCAGTGCATCAAAGGCGCCCCAACCCATTCCCTCCCTCCAACCCTCTCGACGGCTGTCAGTGGGATATCGCGTATACGCCTGCGAAGGGCGACCGCCTGTGGTCTCGGTCGTAATTTATGATTATAGGCACCTCAGAGCCACGCCAGCGTGATTCCCACTCGAATGTGAATGTGGGAGGAGTGGGGCCAGTGGTTTTCCGATGCTGTCACACCGCCGGCAAGGACAGGGGGCGGGCGGTCGTCGTCAACACTTTACGGCTATTAAAGGACTCGGCTTAGGCCTGAATTAATGGCGGCGCATTAAAATCACAGATTAATGCCAGGCCAGCGATTTGTTTCACGGCTCCTTAACGATTTCAATAAAACACAACAGAACTCAAACAGAAATGGAATAACAACTGCGAAAGTTTCCTCCGCCCCGCCAAAAAAAAAAAAAAACCCCGAGAGAAAGTATAAAACTTTTGCCAACCTCATCGATGAGCTGATAAGTGGCAATTGAGACGACACGCGTGTGTATCTGTATCTGTATTTGTATCTGTGTCTGTGTAGGGGCGCGGGCGCCAAGTGCCAAAGTTGAAAAAGTTATTTGCATGTAAATTTGTTGTTAAGATCACAAATGTAATACAAATAGCGGCAAAAAACCTTGAAGAAAACGAGGAAACTTTACACAAAAGTCAAATGATTAAGTTGGCAATAAGAAAAGGCGGAGGCGAAGATAAGGGAGCCCCGTTCAAAGGGGAACAGTACCAAAAAAAGAGTTTCATTAGCAATTGCTACGTGGAAAACCCTTCGCCTTGCCCACTCACTTGCACCCTTTCCAATGTGTTTTGTTTGGCGCGCCCACACATAGTGAAATAGGCGCTGTATTTCCGTTTCCGCTTAACTGGCAAAATTCATTAAGCCCGGCCAAGTGGCCGCCCCTCGAGTCACTTCATCAGCCTTTCACTTCCCATTCCCCGCGATGGCTCAATCAATGCCGTGCGCTCAATAAACTTCCATTAACTTCATTCGTCTGTCAGTCAGTCAGTCTCTCCCAGTCTGGATTGGGCGCTGCCTGCGATTTGTAAGTGTTTTGTAAACATGACTTATACAATTGGCAGCCAATATTTTTGCAGAAAATGCATGGCCCAGGTCGACATATCAACAATAAACTGTGAGTTTTCCGACCTAGTAGTAACAGGATCAGTGCACACAAAGAAAACTAGCAGTACCAGTTAATATATATAACAATATAAATGTTATGTATTATTAAGCAACCTTCATCTGTATTGTTTACTTTCCTCAGATCGCATGTCGAGTCTCCAAATATGTATTTTCCTGGCTAGTTAATTTTTTGATTATTACATTAAAAAAAATATATATTTATAAAGAACTTCAACTGATATTTCTCTCAGTGCCCAGTTAAAGTGAATAATTCATGAGGTGCCGGCAATAAACTTACCCCAACAGCGGATTGCTGGTGGGTCAAAAAGCGTCTGTCAAGTGGCAAAAGGCAAATGCAAAAATCCCAATTACAATCCGATTTCGTGGGATCCTGGCCCCGGTCCCGGGCTCAAAGCGAATCAGTCGAAAATTTAATTGAGCATTCAAAGACGCATTGACACGTGCGACAGACGAAATGCGGCGCCAGGAGTTGCAGGACTCTCAGCCCAACAGGACTCTGCTCCAGGCAGGAGTGGCATTGGGAATGGTGGGGCATCAGGTTCAATCCCAATGCCAAAACTCGAATTGCTGCTCCTGCTGCTGTCAAACGGGGGAATGAGAATGGGGAAACGTTTCCAGGGACAATTTATCCCACAGTTTGTGTTTGTCACTCTATTCCTGGTTGAACTCCGGATTCTAGCTGATGCTGCTGCTGCTGCTGTGGCTGCTCCTCCTGGACGGCAAAGGTCCTTGTGTTTTTCCTGGCGGACATCTTGTTATCGAAGCTGTCTGCACGAGCTCTCGGCGTGGGGCACCGTCTACATGATTGGCAGTTCGGGTTCAGGCTCAGGCTTAGCCCCCAGCAACCCCCCCGGAATGTCCGAAATGCAACCATGTCCCGGTAACCTGACAATTTCCCTCGTCTAAACCTGGCACCCTGAATTTCCCATTTCCTTTTAAAAAGATGTCAGCTCACTGTCACCAAGGGCACTGGAAAAAAGCGTAATCATTGCATAAGTCAGGACTTCAAACTTGTTGGGCTTGTAAACTATCTTCAATCTGCAATTGCACATTTGTGTCACAAATTTATATGCAATTATAGTCATTACAGCAAATCATTTGCCTCGCACTAGTTTATTCATAACTATTAAAGGAACTTAAAGATGAGACTGCAAATTTTATTGAGGATCTGCTTAATAATGTTAAAAAAAGACACCCCCAGGACTAGGGAGGGAATATATGGAAAATATGGATTGTTGGTCTTTAAAAATGGCCTTTTTTCTCAACATTTAATTTTTCAAAGCCACCGGCCACATTTGTTACCCTTGACGTTCCATTTTAATCTGGAGATCTCTGTCTGCCTGGAACTGGACTCTTGACAACTAAACTGAATACATTTCCTGGAGGAACCACATTTGGAAGTCAGTCAGTTCTCAACGATGTTCGACTGGTACGGTTTGCTGCTTCGGACAGGCTACTATTTTGGCCACGTTATTGGAGCTAGTAACTTTGAACTCGACTGGCGGAAAGGACGCGTCTTCACAAGCACTAGGAGTACTCTCTATGCCACGGCAATGAACTTGACAATTGTGGTCTTTATCGGATTGCAGTTTATCGGCGGAGCACAAGTCATTATAGTCTTCGGAGGAACAAGAAAGATAAACACATATCTTGTAATCATTGTCACTATACTGAGGATCACTGCGGGTTAGCAAGACCATGTTCAGGAATGTTTTCAGATATTACAGAATTATTTACAAATTTCAGTATTCTTAAATAATCTTGAAACGATAATTAAACCACGCTTAATATATATTCTTTTACAATTTTTCAGGACTCGCCATTCTGCTAAACCAATGGCGCCACCAGTCCCAACTAATGATCCTGGTCGGAAATGCTATAAAACTTTGTCTGGTCAGGCCTCAAATCATGAAAATATCCCGCTGGAGGATTCTATTCAAGTTTGCCAACAGCCTTCTTAGAGATATTTTCCCATTTTTATTCGCCTTGGTTACCATCGGATTTGGGAATTTGAAGAGTTTCTCTGGACTTGCCCTGCAGCTTTGGATATCTGCCATCCTCAATCTGGTTACAGCGCGGTATTTTCTGGTAATGGTGTGCTTACGGGCACAATATATCCTGCTCAACACAGAGCTGCAACAGGTGATCGAGAAAAGCAGGAAGCTCAGCTTCGATCCCTCGCGAAAAGGAGCCTTCATGACCAAGTGTTGCGCCCTATCTGATCAGCTGGAGGATATAGCCAAGCTCCAGAGCCAGTTGCAAACGATAGTGGACCAGTTGGGCCCGGTATTCGGGATACCAATGTTGGTTATGTACTGCAGTTACTACGCATCCTCAGTGGTCAGCACTTACATTACCTTCAACGTCTTCAAGCATGGGTATAAGAACCTGGGAATGAACCTGATTGAAACTGTAATGACCTTCTTGTGGTGTTTCTTCTTTCTCATGGATGGCATTCACACCTTCTTCATGTCTTTCCATGTCCAAGATGGACACCAGGAGATGATTAGACTATTGAATGAGCGAACTTTGTTTGCCTCTGGCTTAGATCCTCGCCTGGAGGAGTCCGTGAGTTATATGGGGACTATTCGTTTTTATATTTAGAAATTTGTTCCATTTCAGTTCGAGAGCCTGCAGCTACAGCTGATACGAAACCCTTTAAAGTTGAATGTACTCCAACTCTTTCCCATCAATCGCGACTTAACATGGGCCATGTTTGCGTCTATTTTTTTGCATTCAATATGTCTAGTGCAATATGATCTGGAAAACTTTACAAGGAATTAACGCAGATCTTTTTTAAAAACATATATGTATATTCCGATTTGGTGAAAATACACAACCTATTAGTACCTCAGGATGGGCAAACATTCAAAACATCCTGAAAATTGCATCATTAAATAAAGTTTCTCCATGTATTAATTTTTGGTCTTTAAAAATGATAAGATCTCAACTTTTGCTTTTTTCAAAGTCACCGTCCTTATTTGTTACCCTTGAATTCCTTTTTAATCACGATATCTCTGTCTGCCTGGAACTCTTGCCAACTAAATTAAATACACTTCCTGGAGGAACAACATATGGAGCCCAGTTAGTTCTCAACGATGTTCGACTGGGTCGGGTTGCTGCTTCGGACAGGAAGCCACCAGTCCCAACTAATAATCCTGGCCAGAAATGCTATCAAACTTGGTCTGGTCAGGCCTCAAATTATGGGATTCTATTATTTGTTAAATTACAGAATAAATAAGGGACAAAGGCTGGTGCACGTACTTCAAACAACAAATGCATTTCACTAATTTGGTTCGTTGAAATAATTTTCTTTGATGTATTTTCCTGCCACCTATTATTGATTTATTGTAATTACTTGGCTGAATAAGTCATGTCATGTTCATATCATTAATTAATTATATTACTGGTTAAATAATAAACTTATAAACTTTGTTGGGATATTTTGTCTTTTTTTTCATATTCATATTCATTTTAACAGTTTATTAATTGAAGTTAATTATGATTGCTCAGAAATAACTAGAAGCTAATTTAGTTAATCTTACAACTTGTAAAGTTTGTCAATTAGACTTGAAATAAAATAGGAAATCAATTGTAATTTTAATAATTTAAGTTTAACAGTGTCCTCTTTCTTAAGTTAACGAAATAATTTTATTATAAACAATGTTTGTTTTCTTTAATTTTCAATATTTTCTTTCCGTGATAGTCCCAAACTCCTCTTGGGGAAAAGATCAACGCTCGAAACGGCCAAGTTTCGACGCCAATTCCAGGCCGCCGAGGGCAGCTTCAAAGCCGTCACGTCGCCAACTAATTATCAACATAATTAAAAGGTGCCGTGACAATCCCCGGCGGGGCCACTGACTGATTATTGGCAGAAAGTGTTTAAGTATATTTCATTTTATTTTCTGCACCATGGTATTTTTCTTTTCTAATTGAATCACGTTCGTCCGTGGACTGGGACTTGCGCCAAAATTGGTATCCGCCCGTCGCCTATATATAAAGATATGTTTTTCCTGATAGTTCCTCTGACGCAGGCACGCCCACATCAGTGTCCTCAATCAACACGCCCCCCAATGGGAAGGGTCCTGGGGAGACGAACAACAACTTAATCATCATCAAGTCAACATTAGTCACACTCCTCGCAGCGCGTTATCCTTGGGAGGCGGGTGGTTCGGCCTCGGAGTCGACATCGGCATCGGAATGAGAGCTCAAATGTCATTGCGAATGCCATTTGCAAGTCTCTTTGATGGCCACGACAATGAAGACATTTGGCCAAGAAACCCCAGCCTTGTGGCTTGTGGTGGCAGCGATACTTGCATTAAACTGATAATTATGCTTAATGCCATTTGTTGATAGTTCAGGGGAGTGAGTCGCCGGAGTCTGTTGCGTGGCATTTAGATTAGCGCCATCAGTGGCGACGGCAGTTTCCATTCGAACGTGCAGTATTTGGGGGCGGCCCCTCGCCTCATCAGTTGCACTTGGCAAATATATGGGCTAATATATGTATAAATACACTGAGAAAATAGGAGAAGAGGAAAACTATATCTGAAAATAGTTACACAAATATTTACTAACAACCTTCTTACATACAAACTTCTTCTTTTGTATCTTGAATGTATCGAAAAGTCTGAAATTTAAAAAAATAGAATTCCATTAACAATTTATCGATTTCTTAATATATCAAATTTATATATATTAAAGTTAGTATAAATTTATCTCTGCCCTGGATTTTTTTCTCTCTGTGCTTTAATACACCTGCAATGTGGGGGTATGAGCTGATATCCCTACCTGGCTGCCTATTTCAAAAGGTTAATTACGCACGTTTGCATATCACGCGCCACATGCCGCCGCCATTGTTTATCTAAATTGTTATTGCCACCGCCATCGGCCCAATATTCGGAGGGGGTGAAGGGGGAAAAGGATAATGCTGGGTCTCCCCACTCGATAACATTGCAATTTAATTAAGTCACGCAGCATTTCGATTTAAATTAAACATGCACGCCGAATGGGATTTCCCCCTAATGAGGCCCAACATGGTTGGACATTCGATTGGATTCCATGCCAAATTTTGTCATTAATTTGCCAACTTTTCGGCGAGACACAGATGCAAACAAATGTGGACAGCAGGGTACAGCGGTAATTGTTTCACGAAATCTGATCAGATTAATGCTATTTTTGAACTGGCTATTGATTGGTTTCATTTAGACTGTGATACTTAATGAGTTTAGTTACTAAACACGAGGAAAAACTAAATGAGGTAGGAAAGCTATCATCTTTGATTTTCTAAATATTATTTGAAGACTTCTTTTGGAAACTTTGGTATTCTTTTCAAGCCTTCAACCCGTTTCTTTGTCAGTCATCATAGGCAACAAACAGAGAAGCTGAAATATGCAAACAAGGGCCAAATTTTGCATGCCTCAATGTTGCTGGTGTCGTTGGTGTTGCCACCATTGCTGATGTTGCTGCTGTTACTGTTGCTCCTGTGTCGGGTGCCTTGGTTTTGCCTTGTTAACCTGGTTGTCTGCGTCTGAGTGTCGTCGTTGCCACGTTTGTTAGACGAGGCAGGCGAGCGTAAGGCACTTGCCTCCTTGACTTTGGCACGTGCATTCAAACTCGCTCCGTTTTGTTCCAGCTCCTGCTCCTGCTCCTGTGCCTTGGCTCCTTCTGATGCAATTTGCTTGCACAGACAACTCGTTATTTTATTGTTTGCCAGCATTTGCAGCATAAATTTCCGCTGAAGCAGTTTTCCAGCTTGCCATTTTCCATTGACTGCCTCGAAGAAGTGACTAATTTCGCTGCTGTTTTTGTTGATTGTTTATTTGCCATTACCGCGCAAATAACAATTTGTTACACCTGTCCTGAGGAGGCAAGTGCCTCTAATTTTGTGCGAGGCCAATGCAAATTTCCAGAGTTTTCTTTGTTCAATTATGGCGCCGCTGCAGCTGACTGCATTTCAAACTGCAAAATCCTTTTAGCGGAAAACAGCTCAGCACATTAGAGACATTTTATTTTCCGACAGTCCTCCGGGAGTGTTGTGTACATGGCTGAATGTGAAAATGAAAATGAAAATGAAAAACGGGGGCCAAGCAGTGCTAAAAGTGTGGCAATTGAAGCGGCTGCTTTGGGTTAAGGTTTTCTTTTTTTTCTTCCTCTCGTTTTTCTGTTGACTGCTTAAGAGCTTAAGTGATATTACACTTGAAGCGCAGCAATTTCATCCGCCAAATGACGCAGAGTGGGTATGAGATTGAGATGGAGAGACGGGAAGGCAAGTGTCAGGGCGAAGGCTAAAAGCTTTTCCGCCCCGAAAATGACGAAATTTTTGCGAAGCAAAAAAAAAAATACTAAAATGACATTGCGATAATCGCGTAATCGATGAAGTCTGTCATTATCACGAACCAGGCGGCACTGGATGTCAATAAATGAAACATACAATGGCTGAAAAGTCAGTGCAGGCAATAACATCACTCATGTGAAAGGTCTGTCCTTAAGTTTTGGCCATAAAATAACAGATTAAAAACATTTGGGCTAAAAGGGGGCGGATTTTAAAGCAACTTGGGAGTGTATTTCAAGTCAAAATGTTTACAAATAATTTGTATGGCAGCAAAAAGCATTTTTCTTAAAATATGACATGTTTACAAAAACTTTAAACTCACTTTTCATATAGAAACCTAATTAGTTTTAAACGTTTCAAGTTGTTGTTTCAGACATTTACTCAAAAAGAGGTAAGTGCTCTTTTCGGGCTTGGTCCCTTTTAGCCAGATAAGTTCAAGTTTTGATTCCACGACTGGCAACATTGGGGGCCTGGGTTCGGGGCAGGCTCGCAGGCAAATTCAATTTGACAGTTGCAAGAATTCAATTTTCTTGTCGTCATGTTGCGGATTAGTTTCGTGCTCGTCCGAGGGTCGTGGCGAGGGGTGCTGCACAAAGGGACAGCGGATGATGGTGGTGTGTTGCAACTTACCAATGCACACGCACAAATGAGAAAAGTTGCGAGTTCCGAAAAGTGCAGGAAACTTTAGCCAACGGCTGCTGCCGCTTCAGATTCAGATTTCAGATGCGCTGGCCGTGGTTTTGTGGGGCTGCTGGCCTGGCCCTAGGGTCTTGGCAAATAGCAAAGTTTGCGGCCAAGTCATGTGCGTGCGGCATTGAAATTGGCGCGGCAACAATAAGAACAATAAAAAGATAACACCAAAAGCAGTCGCAGCTGCAATCGAAACGAGAAGATTGACAACTGGGATGTTGAAAGACAAGCAGCTTGCAGTCAGAAGAGAGACAAAGAAATTCTCAAACTAATGGAAACTATGTTAATTAAGCCACATGCTTTGACCAAAGACACTGGCTTTAAACAGTGATGAGTCAGATATTTAGGTAACTTGAAAAATCCTCCACCTAATTTCATAAATATTGTATTATTTGGAAGTTAATGGTACTAGGGAATTTTAAAGTAATTTACAAAAGGTTAATTCAACGTAATAAACCCGTCAGCACCAGCACAGACACCGCTCCGAACTTGGGGGCTTAATTTGTCATATGTACCCCATTGAATTCATTTCAGCCACAAAGGCTTCGACTGTGGAGTGGGGAAACGGAACTGAACAAAGATGAAATGGCAACCGAAATGACTGATAGAAGCTCAGCAGAGTGACTAAATGCTTAAATGCCTAAAACACCGAACGGAAGTTGGGAACAACACGCACCAGCAGGCCACAATCCGGAGAATGGAAAACAATTTGCCGGTCCCTTTGTGGCCGTCCTGGCCTACAGCATCTCCATCTTTGGCTCAGCTCCTCCTCCGAAAGAGGAAACCCTTTTTCAGCAGGAGCCACCTCTCCCGTTTGTTTGCTGTATTTGTTGTGACAGTGGCCCGAATCAAAACCGAAGCCGGTTGATGGATTACAACCAAAAGGCGGCAGCTCCCCAAATCTGCGCCACACAGTATTCTTTTGGAGGCGTAACTGGGAAGAAAGCTGGCGGTGGCTGGAGTTGGGGAAAAAACAGAGGCAGCTGCACGATTAGGCTTTTGTTTGGCTATATGTCGAATTTCTATGGCCACACCCAATCCAATCCTAGCCAGCCAGCCAGCCAGCCTTTGTATCTGTGGCCAAAGTGATTTGTGTGCCCTTGGGGTATCGGCAAGTACGTTTAATGAAGTGAAGGGTTAAATTTGCCAGGAACTCGTCCAGGGACCGGGAAGGGGCACCAAAGACGCACAAGCACAAGAAAATGCCAAGTGGAAGCCGCTTACAAATACACAAAAGCCCAGCAAACGAAATCAAGACGGTTAAATCTCATTCCATTCGAGCAGCTCAATTGGAGGAAGTGTCGGCTCTTAAAGTAAGATGTCAATACTTAAAGGCTAAGGGATGAGGTTGTATAATTGCTTCAGGCCAAAGTGCTACTTAGTTCTGGTGAATTACGAATTTGATTTCGGTGCTAGATTTTATAAAAACTTCTACCGAATGGATTATAACACTTCAGCTAAACTCAATCAATAGAAGCTGCAAGATAATGAGTAAAATAATTGTTGAATTCTAGCGAGCTTCAAGTTTATAAGTCTTAACTTCTCAAGATGATTTTTCTGTCCATTTTAGGGCACTTTAAGCTCCTTTTGAACTCCACCCAATTACCCTGTAGATGACTTTCAGAGTGACCTTCACACACACTTTACTGCGGACTGGCACATGCAGTTCGCTTGGCTGCCAACAAAATCATTTATCATAACGAAAGCGGCCGCAGCGCATTTCTCTCAAGTGGCGTATGTGATTGCGGCAAAGGCCTGGCCAGGCCAAAACCCTGACTGGCCGTCGAAGTTGAATCCGCCCGCCGACCCCACTCCCCTCTCTCTGATGGCCATAAATCTGCGGACCGGCCCAAAGTTGCGGATATGCGAAACGGCAAACGGCAATGGCAACCATTTGTCTAATTTTAATGGGCATGCTAATAGAGCCATTGCCTGGTCAGCCGTCGGACACCTGACCCTGACCCTAGATGGGATCCCCCCCGGGGAGGGGAGGCACTGCTCCCCAGGTTGCCGGCTGGCTGCTGCCAGTCGACTTTTAATTTATGTGCGGCCAAAAGTTTTTGGCTCATTAAATACCTCAAAATGTTAAATGACTTACGAGCTCTCGAGCTGGAGCCAGAAGATGAAGATGCCGCTCCAGACGATTGACTTGACTTGGCCATGGAACGTGCTCCGTGCCCCTGTTCTTGTCCTGTCCTGCCCTGTCCTGCATCATTTGCTGAATTGCCGCTACGTGCGGCATTATCGGCCACAAAAAATCTCGGCCAGACGACTTTGCAACCCGGCTATTGATGAGGTCGAATTTAAGGTTGAGGAAATTGCAAAGACGCCCGACCATATTTGCCTTTGGCCTTCTAATGAGACCCCCAGTTCGTTTGGGTTTCCTCCGGAGTCGGATCCGCCTATCTTAGGTCAGTTTCCGCTCTTCTACGCTGCCCGCCGCATCATTTGTTAATGTTTTTCCGAGACATTTAGAAAAAGGGGCCCCCATTGAAAGACTCCCAAAAGTATACGGCACAATATGATTGTTACTTATCTGTTAAAAAAATATTCAACAGATAAGATACCGCACTCAAAAAGAAATACATTTTTCGTACTTGATACCCCTGGGATTATTGTAAGGGGAATATGTTTTGATTTTAAATCAAATGGAATGTTGTATAATTTTATATCAGTAATAAAACATATTTTCAGTTTGAAAGAGAAGCAGGAATTCAAAGGTATTTTGTGGAACAGAAATAGTTTTTTGATATACTAATTACCATTTCCTGCATTTAACTCGTATTGAAAATTCAAATATAATTAATTAATAATTCTACAAGTATAATTCTCTCAAAATAAGCTTATATTATTTTTAGTTAATTCCTAATATTGTTCTGTCAGTGCATACAATCTTCAGACTTTCAACTCGTAATCTTTAAATGATAGAGTTTAATCTCTCTCATTGTCTGACCTGCAACTCTGCTTTCGTTTGACGAAAACGTACTATTTGAAAGCTGCTTGTTTGGTCAATGCCAACAATAAATATTTATTGAGGCCCCCGCCCACAGCCTGAACACATATGAAATTAGCCAACAAACGAGCCACGCCCATTTCTGGCGGGCATTCTAATTTATTTATCACACCTCAGGAGAGTAAACCGAAAAAACGCACACAAAAAGGTTTATTTAGGAAAGAGCAACGGGAGTCATATGCTTGGGGCAAATTTAATTTAAAAAAACAAACCAGGAAATGCTACAAACATGTATGTACATATATCTGGGTACGCTGAACCTCAATCAGCGGGGAAAATGGCCGCAAACACAGCGAGCACCCACACACACTCCCTCACCTGTCGTCTGCGCGTTGTGTGTGTGCCTAATTGTATGTGTTTGTGTGGCCAAAACTATGAGGATGTTGATGCTGATGTGTTTGCTGCGTTGCGTTGCTGCTGCTGTTGTTGCAGCAATTGTTGCTGTTATGGCCACAGCCACCGTGGCTGTTGTTGTTTCTATATTGCTTGTTGTTGCTTGTGCTTTTTGGCTGTTGTTGCTTTTATAGTTGCTAATATTGCTTTTTGTTGCTTGTGCTTTTTGGGGGTGAATTGCAGCTTTTGTTCCTGCCTCCATTGCAGTTATTGTTGCACATATTGTTGCTCTGCTGCTGATGTAGTTGCTGCTGATGTTGCTGCTGTTTTTGCTTCTGCTTTTGTTACTAATATGGTTGCTGCTTTCCTACTTTTGTTGTGGCAATTGTTGCTGCCGGTCAGTTAGTTTAGGTACATAGTTCCTGCTTCCATGTTTTATTAGTTTCTTCATGACCTGCTGCGTTCCACCGCCGATTGTGTGGTGCTGTGAATTGCATTTGTGGTCAACACAAAAAGCATTCTGCCAGCCATAGTTTTACTTGTGCTCTCCGTCTCTCCATTTAAATTGCCATTAGGTGTGGCTTTGGCCGGACTCATCCTTTAATTTGGGTAAATGCCACAGCATTACGACTACATTTGGCGGCCACACCTACTTACTTGCTTCCCTCATATGTGTATGTGTGAGATAGTCGTCGCACATTTCCGTCTGCCCGTTGGGTTTTCTTTGCGGGGATTTTGCCAACCATTTTCTATTTTTTTGTTTCCTTTCCTCAGCTTTGCACTAAATATTCAGCACTACAGACACCCCAACCTGCCTCTCAGGTTGCTCACTTTGGCTTTACTTTTTGCTGCTGCTACTGCTGTTGGTGCTGTTGGTGCTGTTTTTGTCGGGCCAACAGCTCGGGAGGTTTGTTTTTAATTAAAACAACAATGCAGTGCCAGAGCCACACTTCCGTCCGGCATCTAACCCGCTTTTGCACATATTATTTCCCGCTCGCCCGGTGACTGACTGACTTGTTGCTGTTGTTCCTGCCGCTGCTGTTGCTCGTGTGTTTTACTTTTGCGCTTACAATTTCATTTTGCCCCGTTTTTTGTCCCCTCTCTCCGCCCCTCTGGCAGCAGCATCAGCAACAGCAGCCCTCTCTTTGTTTTGGCCTGCCCTTGTGTGTGTGTGTTTTGTGTGAAAAGTGATAAGTGAAATATGCTTTTTCAGCTGCATTTTCAATTTAGCCGTTCAATGCAATTCCAATTGGATATTGCCAATGGCCAAGTTACAACAGAGCAACTCTCGGCTCCCCATGGAAAATGGAAATATAAAAAAAAAACGGTGGCACGGTGGTGGCTAGCATTTGCCCTCTGAAATGTTCAAAATTGATCCGTTCAGACAGAACTCGTTTAATTGAGACTGAAATAAAATGAATTCCCAGTGCATTGTGAGGGTTGATCCTTTATGACATGACAACTGCATAAAAAAGACTTTCATCAATCACGGATTACACAGGAAGAAATTCGATGTTAAATTGTTATTTTTAAAGACTTTACTTGGCTACTGGAACCAATGATTGTTTTAAAGTTTTTACAGAGAGAGCGGAATAGAAAAATACCAAGATAATTGATTGTGGTATATTGATTCAAATTGTAATAGAACCGATACTGAACAGAGCTTGTAAAAGTTTTTCAAATCATTTTTAAGCCAAAATCTTTATTCATAGATCTTAATAATTGAATACCAAAATATATCAACCTTGTCAAACAAAAGAACGAACTATCTTTTACATTTCAAGGTGCCAAGAAACAAGGACTTAAAGCCTGCATTTTCCCATAGATATATCTTGAAATGTGTACCCGCAGTGCAGGTTTCCAAGAAATTTACCATACGAGGGTGGGTCTGGCACTAGCCCCATCCAATTCCAATTCCAATTTCCCCCTGCCACCTGCAAGTTCGCTGAACTTGTTGGCTAATTTCGAATGCAGCTCGCGACACGAGGTGGCCAGCACCTGACAGCCACGTGACACTATCTGGTGCTGCTCCTCCTCCTC
The DNA here is from genome assembly GCA_008042675.1 of Drosophila seguyi. Taxonomy (NCBI): domain Eukaryota; kingdom Metazoa; phylum Arthropoda; class Insecta; order Diptera; family Drosophilidae; genus Drosophila; species Drosophila seguyi. Next base: position 72,133 of record VNJU01004346.1, read on the forward strand.
CTGCTCCTTGACTGCAGAGTGTTGAATGGGCTTGTGGGCGTGGCACACACACATTGCCACTTCAATCTAGTGGGTGGGCAAGTGGTGTAAAAAGTGCATTAGTGCGGATAATAATCTGGGGAAACGATCATTTACGGACGGAAACAAAGTAGCCCTGAAGTTTGAGCATTTTAAGTCGTCATGTTGCTTCGATGTGGTTGAGGTCATTCAAAAAATAGCATTTGTCAGGAACGAAAGGTTACAAAATTTTACAAGTTTTCCAACATAATATTGAAAAAAATTTTAAATAAACGAAACGAGCCTAAGAAAAACAAATTAAAGGAACGCTTACAATGTCTTTCAAGAAGCTGCTGTTTGTCTGCATGGGTAAGTCCTCATCGTGTGGCCACTTGCCGGGATTAAACATTAAATTTCCCCCGGATAAGGCAACTCCTGCAGCTCGCCCATGGCTGAGGCCATCATGCAGAACCTGATGGTGAAGACGAGCATATACTGGGAGGTGGACAGCGCCGGCCTGAGGACCTGGAATACGGGACGCAGACCGGATCAGCGCTGCCTGCGAGTGCTGCGCGAGCACGGTCTGCGTTCTGACCACTTTTGTCGACAGGTTAGTCTGCACTTTTATATTATTATACAAGTTGTACATTGCCTTCTTTTGTAGCTCTCTACAGATGACTTTGAGTACTTCGACTACGTAGTGGCCATGGACGAGGCAGTGTTCAAGGAACTGCAGCTTTGGGTTAACGCCAACCCCGCCAAGGCAAACTGTGAGCTGCTCCTGCTTAGTTCCTTTGGACAAGACGGCCAGACAGCCTTTATCCACAACCTAAATCCGGTGAGTTCGCCTCCTGACCCTCCCCATTTCGGATCTTAACTTCTTAATTGCAGACCAGCAAGCAAAGGGTGTTCAGGTCCGCCTACTACCAGATCAAGGACTGCTGCAAGCAGCTCATCCTCCTCCAAAAAGTGGACATTGTGAGGTACGAGTTGCCCACCTCCGAGGATGATGGCTACGGTGCCAACCAGGCCGAGATCCCTGAGGGTATCCGATCCACTGGTGGCCAAACGACATCTCCTTCGCCATCGGCACAGCACTGCCCGTCGGCAACTCGGTCTTCCACCGATATAAATTGCTGTCAAGTCGAGGGAACACGGCGAAAGCTGTGCCAGAAGTGCGGCCAGAAATTTTTAGCGACTCTGTGAGCTTGAGCTTGCACTGCTTTCAGAAACCGGACAACCCTTCTTAGACATTGATTGTTTAGCATATGCAGCCAAGACAGCCTGAGAATGGGACTTGAGGTTAAATCAATAAAGACATATTTTAAATTACTTTTATCTGGCAGCTGTCCACTGTCCATTAGTCTTTGCACCACCACCAGCCTAGATATGTGCCTAATTGGCTTATAAAACCTGGCTATAAAGGGCTGCATTCGGGGGAACCCGTTTCAGATCAAGTTCGATGAGCAGTCGAATACCCGACGGGGCTGCGGGCAGCTGAGCATGGAGCGCAGTCATTTGCCAGAGACGCCATTGGCCTTGGCGCTTTCTGGGCCCCGGTTCGAGGCCCAGTCGAGCGGCAATGGTTCCGTGCTGGATAATGTGAGTAGACCGAGGTGGATATTGGCTATAAAAGCTTCTGCATTAAATAAAAGTCATGCAAGAAATCAATATCAATATTTGGTGTTGAAGATCAAGGTTATTTGTTCTTCTCTCCCGCTAGGTGCTGCCCGACATGGCGCACCTCGTAAACCCTTACTGGAGCCGCTTCGCCCCCATGGACCCGATGATGAGCAAAATCCTAGGGCTTTTCACCTTAATCATCCTGATTATATCCTGCTGCGGCAATGGAGTCGTTGTCTACATCTTTGGCGGCACCAAGTCGCTGCGCACGCCGGCTAACCTCCTCGTCCTCAACCTGGCCTTCTCGGACTTTTGCATGATGGCCTCGCAATCGCCGGTGATGATCATTAACTTCTACTACGAGACCTGGGTGCTGGGACCTTTGTGGTGTGACATCTACGCCGCCTGCGGTTCCCTCTTCGGGTGCGTCTCCATCTGGTCCATGTGCATGATCGCCTTCGATCGTTACAACGTGATCGTGAAGGGCATCAATGGCACGCCCATGACCATCAAGACATCGATTATGAAGATCCTCTTTATTTGGATGATGGCTGTCTTCTGGACCATTATGCCCCTGGTGGGTTGGAGCAGCTATGTGCCCGAGGGCAATCTGACCGCCTGCAGCATTGACTATATGACGCGTCTGTGGAATCCCAGATCGTATCTGATAACCTACTCCCTGTTCGTTTACTATACGCCGCTGTTCCTGATTTGCTACTCCTACTGGTTCATAATCGCCGCCGTTGCTGCCCACGAGAAGGCGATGCGGGAGCAGGCCAAGAAGATGAATGTCAAGTCGCTGCGGAGCTCCGAGGATTGCGACAAGAGTGCCGAGGGCAAGCTGGCCAAGGTGGCCTTAACTACCATCTCGTTGTGGTTTATGGCCTGGACTCCGTATCTTGTTATCTGCTATTTTGGGCTTTTCAAGATCGATGGCCTGACCCCGCTGACGACCATTTGGGGAGCGACCTTTGCCAAGACGAGCGCGGTATACAATCCAATTGTGTATGGCATCAGGTGGGATCTCTTATAATATACTTAGATTTATTTGTACTTTATAATTAAATTCCTGGTTTGCCTTTAGCCATCCCAAATACCGAATAGTTCTCAAGGAAAAGGTAAGAGCTTTAAGACCTTCTTATAAAGATAGTATTTATGACTATTCTTTTATCAATCCTGCAGTGTCCCATGTGTGTGTTCGGCAATACGGATGAGCCCAAACCAGATGCCCCTGCTTCCGATACAGAAACCACATCTGAGGCCGAGTCCAAAGCTTAAGCGGTCAAGCAACCTAAAAGCAATTGCCTAAAAAAGGCACGAAAATGTAAAAAAAAAAAAAGTCATGGAACTATCATAAAGTGATTCAAAAATGTAAAAAAAAGTAATACAATTAAGTGAAAGAAAGGTAAATAGATCCAACAATTAACAAACTGCAAAAGTATACCAACTTTTGGTAGGTTTAAAATTAAAGTAGAGCGCCGAAATGGGAATTCCCACACACAGCCAGCTACGCGGCGCATGCACTCTCATTAGGGCCTGGTCGGCGACTCGAGCTTACCGAGGAGTGCCCTCCAATGTCACGAGTAGCTGCAGTGCCAGTCTCGGGACTGACTGACGTCTCAGGCAGATTCATCTTCATTGACACACATTTCCACGCAGCTAATGTCCCTATTTGCTTTGTGCGGGTTTTGTCTCGCGTCTAATGATTATAATTACGAAACGCTGCTCCCAGCTCCCGCACATTTACCTAATGAGCACTAGACAAGGCAGGACCCAGACCAAGCCAAAGCCCTCCAAAGCCACCCCTGCTCAGGGACTTGGCCCTCAAGAGTAGACTGTCTAATTAAAGTACAAGGGAGGGCGCAGAGAGGTCACCAAGAAAACAGACTTGATCGGAATCAGTGGCAGTCTGCTTATCACCTTCTCTGACTTCGTTAATAGTTATACAATTTATTGGATTTTTATTTACTTTATTTTCTTAAGCCTATAACAATTAGTATTTTTATTTAAGCACAACTTTCAAGGAGATTCATATAACATCTCTTTTAATCCTTTGTGATTACCAAAACAAATGTATGCGTGATGCCCCTGAGGTGGCTCCATGGATGGCCCACAGCTCACCGGCCAACTGACCCAAGGAGGCGTAATAGCCGGCTGTCAAGGCGTTGACACACGTCCTGTGCTGGTCCACATTTCGGGTGGCCTTCAGCTCGCTCTCGCAATGGGTTAGGCCCAATTTGAAGGTATCCAGCATATCCTGGCCCTCCTTTTGAGCCTGTGCCGTAACTGGCAGCTTCTCTCTGGTCACAACTGCAACGGTCTGGTAGACATTGTTGGCCCAGGCAATGGCCTGATCTACGGCCTCATACTGACCCCAGGCTTGTCCGCACTTGGAGAAGATTTTTCGGTTAATTAAAATATAAAATAAATCTAAACTAAATTTAAACCCACCAGAGAGAGCAGCACACAGACTGTGATCAGCGTAATTCTCGACATCTTTCGGAAACCTTCAATATGCAACTGAGAAACAATTTCTCAAAAATTGTACATGTCTCTAGCTATCTTTATCTTCATTTATCTTTTGTTTGCATCTTGATAGGTTTTACTATATCTCTTATCTCTGTGTGTTTGAAATCTAGATAGCCTCAACCCCATTATGTTGTATATGCTGGATCTTGGGTCATAATTCTTGGGATAACTTCGTATAATTAGATAGCCTTATCAGCGGCCAACGGAAGTGACAGTAGCAGGTGGCAAGAGCAAACAGCGAGCGGCTAAACACCATTAAAGCCAGGGATCACTTCATTCGGACATTGGTCGAGGGGATAGATTAAAGAGATTTACTAATTTTCCAACTTCCCCCGCCCGGACATTATGGTGAACTAACGAACTCTGACAGAGAGGCCAAAAGCCGCAGAAATTTCGTTGCCTACTTTGGGGCCGGCGTCCAACTTTTGCATCAAAACAAAAGCCGCAAAACCCAAAACAAATTTACATACATGCAGTTTCGAAAGAGTGTGCTGCGTGTGTGTGTGTGTGTCAACCCCCCGTTTTTTGTTTTTGCTAACCAATTTTGGCATATATATGTATATATTTAGTTGGGCAGCCCCGAATGCGGCTGGATTTTATTTTGTGCCTGGAATTACCATTTTTTGCTGCTGTTGCGTGAATTTCAAATGCCGCAACTTTTGCATTACCAAAACAGAGCTTAGGTTTCAGTTGGGTTTTCGTACCCCACGGGGGGGTGCAGGAGTGGGGCGCTCGAGGAGTTCGCGGCTAACACTACACGAAACTTTGCCAAGTTGCGGCGGCAGCGGCTGCTGCTCATCGCCGTTGTTGTAATGACAACGGCCGTAGCCAAGTTTCAATCTTGAAATATTTCAATTAAGTGGCTCAAACTTTGCACTCCCTTATCTCGAGGGGTGTGTGTATGTGCCGTGCCTGTGTTTGGAAATTTACATTTAATTACACATTTCAAGTTGAATTTGAATTTAAATTCATCCTTCCTGGGGCTTAAGGTCGTTAAGCCAAGCCAAGTCCTGGTACCTCTTCGAATTCATATGCAAATGCCATATCGAAGCGAATTGAAACGAAGGACATAGAGGGATAATTGAGGCTGCATTGGCACATAAATCAACATTTGCCGTTGCAACTCAACTCTAGCCAAGCGAGCTGAACTCCTGGCCCCAAAATGAGGACCAATTGAGAGCCAAATCATGCACTGGAAACAATTTGGCAGCGTCAATTGATAAATGCATAAAAGGGCTGTCATAACCCGTCACAAAGGAGACTAGAAAGGAAGGGAGGGCAGACTGCCAAAGGAGGGAGAAAGCCAGTCCAAATATTTGGCCAAAATGCGTCAATTTCCAGCAGTGGTCTGGAGCAGACTTAAGTGTGCGTGACAGTGTTGGCCTTTTAAACAATTGAAAACCAAGCAAATATTTTAAATTATAGGGCTAATGCATCCTTTAAAGGACTCTAGACTCAATTTATTTCTGCATAAAGCGTTTCTTTCCTAGACTTTTTAAAACATTAAACAGAGATTATCAATTATAGTTTGTTAATTTTTACTTCCAACTTTTCGCCAGGATATTAGCATCCCTTTCGGTGGTGCACGGTCGCCAGCAGGACTAAATTCTAGCTTGGTGACGTGAGCAGCCAAGTATTTGCCTGCCGAAAAGCGTCAAGGAGGCAACGAAGCAATGTTGAAGTTCGTAATTCCCGATGGGAAATTTAATAAAGCGCCGGAATGCAGAGCCCAGCCGGCCGGCCACATCAAAGTGCGGCCTAGGTCAGGACCTTAGAGTCCTGCCAAAGACTCCCTAGTCACCCCTCCTTCCCCAATGTAGAAGCTTCAAGAATTCCTGCATTGAGCTTATTTAAATTTTATTGCATCTATGTTGGTCGATTGCTAAGGATTAAGGGTTATTAAATAAGGAAGCTGGGAGCAGGAAGATGGGACACCACTGGCACCGGTCTTAGGCAGGAGCAACTGTGCTGGAGGCGGCGGCGGCCAAGCGTGCCTGCCACTCGTCATCGATGGCCTTCAGCTGGTTCTTGGAAGTGGTCAGCAGGGGCTTCACACAGCGGATCTGGAGCCAGGGCAAGGTCGCGTTGTTGCAGTTGCTGATCGCCTCCTCGGAGTTGGCCACTACATCCTGGACACGCTCGGCCAGATCGGCAGGGAAGCCAGGCTGGGCGAGCAGGCGCTCGGCCTCGCGCTGCAGCACAATCGACTGGAAGAAGCTGGAAATGGAGGCGCCTCCAAAGGGAGCCGAGGGTCCCACGGGGGCAGCGACTCCAGCGGCAGCTCCAGTCCCGGCTCCACCGAAAATTCCATTCAGGAAGGGATTGAAGGCAGCGGCATAGGGATTAGCAGCGGCAAAGGGATTTCCGGTGAGGGGATTTCCAGCAGGAACAGCAGGTGGATACTGGAAAATAAAATTGAAGAAGAATCTCGTTACAAAATAATCCTTGCGACAAAACGAGAGGCAGAGAGAGTGGATAATCCTCACCTGGGCACTGGCACAGGCAATGCTGGCGACCAATAGAACAATTGCGAATTTCATGTTTTTGTCTTTATTTTTCTGAGTTCTTTGTGGATTCTCAGTCGTTGTGGTTTCGTTGAGACTAATTGCCAGCTCCACCGTAGTGCTGGGCTTTTATACGCCACGGCAAACACGCCGGGACTTTGCTATCTCCCCGACTATATCTCAACTATATCTTTCTGCCGTGCGATTGAACTGATTTACATTGTTATTTGTTCGGTGCTGCTGCTAAGTCGCCTTCGGGGGCTATCTTGAGAGATAAAATTAAATAAAATAAAATAAAGAGCGTGTGGGGAATGCCGAAAAGATGCTGCCTCATGCTGTGACGCCGCCGCTTTATACGATCTCTGGAGGTTTATCTAGCACTTTCCGGTTGAAAATCGGTAGCACCTTTCGGACAGATAAGTTTTATTACACCCATTTGGCATACTCTGCGGGAATGCTGATGCATAATTGCACAAAATGACAATTATTATTGTAATCCACTTTGAGTCATCATCGGCTTATCTTGCTTATGGCATGTTTTTAATTATTTCCGGTGACTTCTGGCACATATTTTTCAAAATAATAAGTTCATAAAACAATAACTCCGAGCGACTTTATTAAAGTACACACGAAAGCTTTAATTTTGTTTTTTTATATTTAAATTAAACTCTGTTAAGAATTTACGCGCCAACTTGTTAATGTTGGTTAACAGCTGTAAACGCTGTAAGAAGAAAACTTAACGACTTTTCATCTCCAGGTCTAACATAGTCCACTTAAATTTGAATTTAACAGCTTATTATTTAGCAACATAATACAATTTCAGTTTAAATAGATACATCATTGCCCTACCGTTCATTTTAAAAGCAGTAAACAGAAAATCTTTATAAATCAATTTAAAATTAACTCTTTTAATGTTAATGATCTAATGGCTAAGGACAATAATATCTCATTTTAAAATGTAACCATCCCCAAGTCTAAAATAAACCGCCTAGATTATGGAAATAACTTCTATTCTAGGGGTATCATATAAATAATAAGAATAAACTTTTATTTACTATAGCAAGAAAGATATGGCAATTTCGAATCAGAAAAGATGATAGTAACAGCCAACTAGCGATGGCACTCTGTTACCAGCCAGCTGCTTTAACAGAGCCCCTTGGTATTTTCCGGTATTTCCAACTGTAGTTTCCAGCGGCCGCCACGGTCACACCGAAATTGTTGTACCCAGCCGAGATATTGATTTTTGGCAGAGGAAAAACGCGACCCCAAAAACGCCCCCGCCCCCGCCGCGCGCACGACGTGTAGTAGTAGTAACGAAGCGACGACACACCACACACGGTCCTTCAAACATTACGCAGCCCCAAGGTTCCGCGGTCCGTTACGTTCTGGAAAAAAATCGAATCGAAGAAAGCAGCGGGCAGAACGTGCCGAGCAAGCGAAGCGAGTGAAAGTGCCAGCGGAGAAGTAGAACTCGAAATTAATAGTCGTTCCCGTACTCTAATCTGCCTTTGCGCCACAGCTTCCACAAAGGCACCGCGGCGCAGGAGAAGCACCCAGTAAATCGGGGGAGAACGGAAAAGCAACCGAAAAGGTACTAGAAGGTAGCATAGCAGCAGCACCACCCGCGCAGCTCAGCAGCAGAGACGCCAGCAGCGGCAGCGGCAGCGCAGCAGGAGGAAAAGCGAGGAGAGGAAAAGTGCACGACGCGTAAGTCTTCCAAACGTTAAAAATAGCAACAACGCAGCCAGCAAGCGGCTCTGCCGATCAATTGATATTGACATTGAGGCGAATTCGAAATCGAAAACGAAATCAAAACCCGAGTCTCGACTAACCCAACCAACCCGTTCACAGCCACCGCGTCTTTCGCCCCACTGGAAAGCCAGTGATTGCAACACCAACACCACCACCACCATACCACATCCCCCGGCGAGCAGGAAAAACCAGCAGCACCATGGCTTTCGCCGGACTGAAGAAGCAGATCAACAAGGCCAACCAGTACATGACCGAGAAGATGGGCGGCGCCGAGGGCACCAAGCTGGACATGGACTTCATGGAGATGGAACGCAAGACGGACGTCACCGTGGAGCTGGTTGAGGAGCTGCAGCTGAAGACGAAGGAGTTCCTGCAGCCGAATCCCACGGCGCGAGCCAAGATGGCCGCCGTGAAGGGCATCTCGAAGCTGTCCGGGCAGGCCAAGTCCAACACGTATCCGCAGCCGGAGGGGCTGCTCGCGGAATGCATGCTGACTTATGGGAAGAAGCTCGGCGAGGACAACAGCGTGTTCGCGCAGGCGCTCGTCGAATTCGGCGAGGCGCTGAAACAGATGGCCGACGTCAAGTATTCGCTGGACGACAACATCAAGCAGAACTTTTTGGAGCCACTGCACCATATGCAGACCAAAGACCTCAAGGAGGTAATGCACCATCGCAAGAAGCTGCAGGGCCGGCGGCTGGACTTTGACTGCAAGCGTCGCCGGCAGGCCAAGGACGATGAGATTCGGGGTGCCGAGGACAAGTTTGGTGAATCGCTTCAGCTGGCGCAGGTTGGCATGTTCAATCTGCTCGAGAACGACACGGAGCACGTGTCCCAGCTGGTCACCTTCGCCGAGGCACTCTACGACTTTCACTCGCAGTGCGCCGACGTACTACGCGGCCTGCAGGAGACGCTGCAGGAGAAGCGCTCCGAGGCGGAGAGCCGGCCACGCAATGAGTTTGTGCCCAAGACGCTGCTCGATCTGAACTTGGACGGCGGTGGCGGCGGCCTCAACGAAGATGGCACGCCGTCTCACATTAGTTCGAGCGCCTCGCCGTTGCCCTCGCCGATGCGCTCGCCCGCCAAGTCGATGGCCGTAACGCCTCAGCGCCAGCAGCAGCCCTGCTGCCAGGCCCTCTACGACTTCGAGCCGGAGAATCCCGGGGAGCTGGGCTTCAAGGAGAACGACATCATAACCCTGTTGAATCGCGTCGACGACAACTGGTACGAGGGCGCGGTGAATGGCCGCACCGGCTACTTCCCGCAGTCCTACGTCCAGGTCCAGGTCCCGCTGCCCAATGGCAACTAAGGCGGTGGATCCTGTCTCCCTGCTACCGCTACTCCCATCCCAATTATCCTCCCATATCCTATCAAAACTGAGCTGAAAACGTACGTAGAGATCGCGGAAGGGATTGGAGAACAATAATGTTGGTTTCGCCGCCATCACAGGCGCAGCAGCGGCGCACATGCAAGCGTATATATAGTAAATACACATATATACAAATAGTTGAATTAGAAGAGCGGGTTACTACGGATTACGGATAACGATATTACGAAATACGGCTTAGCTAGCACACAGAGCAGCACGTTGCGGCTAAAAATATTCTTGGTGGCCATACAGCAAGCTAACTAAATTTTATGTGCGACAAATTTTACCAGTTGGCAACACAATAATTAACAAATTAATTACGAGTTAAATTAATGTACTATACGTATGTATAACTAACTAAATTTACGACAATGTTACGCGCCCCATAAGCGACTTCTTGCGTTTTCAATTTTGATTCTCAAACAGAAGCAGCAGCGTCTTAGTGCTAACTAACTCCACACAATAGATCAGCCGCCGTTCTATTAGCACACGTATTAGAACAGCTGGTCGAAAGCAAAGCAACCACTTAGCCAATTAACTAACTACCCATACTTTATCTTATCGATCACGCGACTCTTTTTTCGATCTTACTACGCCCTATGTTGTTCCTTCCGGTCTCATTGTTGTAATTTAAGCCCAACTTACCCAACCTACGCCCAAACCAAAGCGCTCTCTATGCAGGGTCCCCTAGAAGACCTTATAATGTTCAAGATGAGTAACGCACAAATGTTAGCAGGCATCTGTTCTCTCGCTCAGAAAAATTTGGAAAGCGTTAGAGTCTAAAAGTAGAAAGAGAGGGCCTTGAGCCTGGCGCAACGCATCTTGAAGCTTGTACTGTCTCGGCAAATAAGGCTATAATGCTACCTATCCACATCATACGCCCCGCATATAAATATATATTTATTGTATCCCAAGAATACCTATACCTACTCTACCTACGTATATATACATATATATTTGTGCGAAAACAATACTCCCCACACTCTATTCAAACGTTCTCTCGATGTTCGTTGTAAAATTGTAAAGAATACTTCGGAAATTCTACTTCAAAGGATGGAGGCAAGCGAGAAATTTGTATCCTACTTTTTGCTCCTTTTTATGTGTGTTGTTTTTTTCTTAATTATATACATAACAACTATATATTAAATGAAATCAAATATATATAAATATATATATATTTATTAAGCGTATTATCTACATGTATATTTATTATTATGTATTTATTATAAATTATACTGAGCAGCAACATAATGAAGTAAATACGAAACCAATATTAAAGTATATAAAAGCAAGTAATGATGTAACAGAATCCTCCTAAACAATACCAACAAGCAGCATAACTCTAGTTAAACGATTTCCAGACAAAATGTTGATAATAATAAATGTAAACGTAAGCGAAACCAGTCAAGTCAATCGAAGAAGCATAGCAAAAACACTTACAAAACCTACTAACTAAAGCGTTTACTAACCGCAACTCTAGATCAAATATTTATGTATTTAAAGAGGAACCCAAAAACGAAATAAACAAACAGACAAGAATGCTATAAAAATATTAAAATAGTCTCATGTTGGCATATAAACGAAACAAGCAAGCTATGCAGTGTACGAGCGTGCATATATCACCGATGTTCCCGTTTTCGATTCCGATCAAATGATGCGAAGTCGGTATTCATTCGAGACATTGATATTTATCCAGATCGTTAATCCAATTTAAATAAGAAAAAATATTTAAGAAATATTGCAAAGAACTAAACTTGTTGCAGGCAAAGACCTTGTAATAACCCCATGCATAATGCCCACTATTATGAGGTCTTCCTTATAACTTCCGATTCCGCCTAATTGGATTGGAATTGGTCAGCGGGAACAGGGCCGTATAAAAGTAATATATACACAGATATATACAGAAAGCGAAATTGAAATCCATGCAACTTGTGTTGATAATAAATTAGTTAAAAGCCGAAAAGGCGACGGAAACAATTTAACAGAATTATATTTGAGAGCGAAGATGAAACATTTGCCCCGAGCCAGACCGAACATTTCCAGAGGGGCCCCACATCTGGGGACCCTCAGCATCGGACTTATCTGGACAATATCGACGCAGTGACGCGAGGGCCGAAGAAGTGTAAACAATAATAATTGTAATTATGCATTTGTGTGGGCGGAACCTTAAATAATATACATTATAAACTATATAATAATTACGCTAAAAACTGATGACCTAATTTATGCAAACCAAAATTAATAAAATTTAATTTTTAATGTGTCTTTCGTTCAAAGTCATAAATGAGAAAAAGAGCCAATCCAGCGTTTGTGTTTCCTTTCATACTCTTTGATATTTACGAGCTGACCTTAAAGCACGTCCGTTCCGCCCAGTTTCCGCCCCTTTAACAGCCTTGGCCCAGCCATTCGGTCTGTGCCTGTTGTGTAACACTGACTCGGATTCACGGATGCTGCAGGGTCATGAGGGGAATGGGAGGATAACAGCGGCGCCCCCAATAAACCCGAGCAGCATTGAAATTTTCGATTTTCCACACAGACACACGAGTACAAGCCACCCCAAGGCAAAAGCAGCAGCAGCAGCAACAGCCTCCACGTCCTCCAGCCCCTGCACCCCAAGGCTCCCCAATGGGCATGACATTGAAACGTGACGCATCCACCCCGTGTGTCTCCCGGCGCCGCCCTAAAGTGGCTGAGGTCATGCCGTCAGGATACGAGTGCTTTGCCAGTCTGGGACTGATGCAACCTATTGGATGCTGGCTGCCCTTTTCCGAAACCTAGATGCGTGATGAGTGCTGTGGCCACTTAGAAGCGATATTACAAGGGCATCCAGGGCCAGGAAGCAGCTCTTTAAAGAGTAAATTGAGATTTAAAATTATGGTAAACAGAGTTAAATTTAAAAATTTAATTTCAAGGTTTGTTGCTAATCATTTCTCTTAATGCTTGGTATAGAAAAAGTGTTTACACTTGCTTATGTGTTTTTTTGGATACATCTAAAAGTAGTTTTTGAAATTAAACTTTGCAGATGGTCTACTTTATATTCTCATAGATATAAACTTAAGTCCGAACGGGCCATATTTTTTATTATATTTTATTTATCATAATTTTTAAATCTACTTTGAGATATGGTAAAATTTTAGGACTAATCTGACCTTTGGCAGCCATAAAGCATAATTACGCTAGTGCGTATACGTAATTTTTTTGGATTGTTAATAAAAGCATTAAAAAAATGTAAAAACGACATTTTGCATTCAGAAGCTTGTAACGCATTGAAAGAGTCATTTCTGACCCTATAAATCATATATATTATTGATCAGCTTTAAAAGCCGCGTCGATCTAGCTATACCCGGCAAAACATTTTTTTTTTTTTTAATTTTCCAACTTTTTAAGGTCGAAATTTAATGTAAAAAATTCATAAAAAAGTAAATTTTTTTTAAACTTTAAACCCATTATGTAGATTTGTCAACCTATTAAAAACCAGCATAGTAAAGCTTTCCGAATTAAAATTAACGAATTTTTGGCTTAGTTATGATGGTTTTCATGATCAAACTGCAAGGGTACTTCCTGTACTTAGCTTTCTTTCTTGTTTAATTTTTATTTCAGTATGGTTATAATGGAATATGAAACATAAATAATCATTAAGGAATAAACGATCCTAAGTAGTCCATAATGATAGTCAAAATTTAAACCGTTTTTAGGTTTACTTTTCAAATACCTATTTTCCTGGTAACAATTGTAACTCAAATGGAAGTGAAAAACAGTAAAATGTTTGTGTTATCAGCACTTTGGATTGTTTTTTATTGTAGGTGCAATAGGACTGATACCACAATCTAAAGAATACTAAGTTTTACGAACATAGGGCAAGATAATAGGAAGTCTAGACAATTTCATACTCCTCGTACTGGCCGAGTATCCTGCGCTCGGGCCTCTGCAGGGCCTCGTGTCCCAGGGTCAGGCAAACGGGTTGCTCTTTGAAGACGCCCTGTTCCTGGAGCACGGCATGGGGGGCACAACGCCAAGGATCCTTTGTGGCCACCTGCCAGTCGAAGAGCTGCTGCCTGAGCTGCTTGAGAGTGCCACTGAACTTGGGCTTCTCCACCAGATTGACTTGCTCCAACGGATCCGCCTTGATGTCGAACAGCTCCCACTCTGGTCGCTGGTAATATTGCAAGAGGGATCGGTACCAGGGTAGGGGTTGCTTGGTTATGGTGGCATTCAGTATCTGCTGAAAGGTGGGCGAGGTGTAAAAGTCCTGGTCGATGGGAAAGTCCGCCCAGAAGTTGAGGTTGTGTATGAGCTTGTAGCGTCTGTTCCGCACCATCCTCATGGGATAGGACATGGTCACTTCGTGCAGGTTGTGGCTGCCAAACACGGAGTCACTCTCCTTGATGGCAGGTTCCTCCTTCAGCACGGGAAGTAGAGACTTTCCAGCGTTCTTGGTGTCATTCGGCTTGGGTATCTCCAGAGCATCCAGGACAGTGGGGTATATGTCCAGGAGACTAACCATGGCAGCGGTGGTCTCATGCCGGCGATCTTCCTTCTTGGGCGAACTAACAATCAGCGGTGAGCGAATGCCGTGCTCGTACAGATTCGTCCTGCCACCCGGAAAGGGTGGACCATTGTCAGAGGTGTAGATCACGAGGGTCTCTTCCGCCAGGCCAGCCTGCTCGAGCTCTCGGAGCATCACGCCCACACCTTGATCCAACCGAGAGATGGTCATGTACTGGGCAGCCAGCTCCTGCCGCACTACATCCGTGTCCGGCAACCACGGGGGCACTTCCAGATTGCGCCAGTCGTAGTAGATGGGTCGCCAGTCGGGAATGCTGCCCATTCCCTCCTCACCGCTGCCCCAGCGCTCGCAGAATTCTCCAAACTGCGGTGTGATGTGGCCACAACGATGCGGGTCGTGGAAGCCCACCATCAAGAAGAAGGACTTCTTCTCGTCCTTGGCCTGTTTCAGGAACTGCCGGGCGTACTCCTTTATACGGGTGATATTCCTTCCGATCTGGTTGATCGAGTGCTGCTCCTCGGTTTGCTCGATATCGAATCGGAAGTTGGCTGCTGCTCCCACATGTTTCTTGCCAATAATGCCGCTCAAGATCCGACCACCACTCTGATCCCGCAGCAAGTTGGACAGCGAACCCATCTCCGGCAGCACATTGAAGTTGTGCTCGCCATTATGGAGTCCGTACATTCCGCTAGAGTGACTGGCCTGCCCGGTGAGCAGTTGAGCGCGACTGGGACTACAGCTGCTCACCGAGGTGAAGGCGTTGTTAAAGACCAGTCCCCGCTTGGCCAGAGCATCCAGATTTGGCGTCTGACAGAATTTGTTCAGATACGCTCCCGACTCGAAGCCGGCATCGTCGGCCAGGAGTAGCAACACATTCTGGGGCGCCGAGGAGCCATCTCCAATCACCAGCAAAAGTGGCCACAGCCACCGAAGCAACTGCATGGAAAATAATCTCAGTTAATAAAACCAAACAAAGAAATTAACTAGGGTTTCTCCTAGACAAGAAGGCAAGCCACTGGACGTCGTCACCACACTGAAGCCCGGCTCAAGAGAGTCGGACACTTTTCAAGTAATCGCAGACAGTTCGAGCGAGTCTCTCATTTCTCCGTCTGGGCTCAAGTCTTATTCAATTCCAGTTCCAGGCTTAATCTCTATAACACAACAAGAGCTCAGCGGGAGAGCGTCCCTAGGTACATTCACTGTGACCCGACTTTCATTCGGAGGCGGTTTGACTACAGTGAGCATTCGTTGAGGTACACTAGTAAGGCATTCTTTGAAATTAATATACTTAATTATTTGTAATTTTCAATATATTTACTTTAAAGGAAACCCAAATTTTTGTGTGTGGTAAATATTTTCGGAATATAATATTTACCTTATAAATATAACGTGTAAAATTTCATTTCGAAAGTTTTTGTCCCTTTGCAGTTACATATATGAACCTTTATTGCATTTATATCATAAATCCCGGGACTTTGGATATCCTATATTATTTCATCAGATATAAATTAAACTTTAATACTTTTATTTGATTAACATTTTTTTTTTTGCTCATTCTTTGCGTAAGAATTTAAAGGCACCAGCTCTTTGGCGACCTATTCGTGACTGGCATGACAATCCATTTAAAAAAATTTGTGTATATGTATATATTATATTTAAACAAGATGTTTGGCTGACACTGGCCATTAGTTGATCAACACGTTGGTGTTTTTCTGATTTTATCATGACACACAAAACAGATAAAAACAGGCCCAAAGCCCAATTGGAACCACGTCAGGGTTCGCTGCTGTTGCGCCAATCCCAAAGTGCGATGCAAAAATATATGCATACATCGTACATGTGTGTATTTTGGAAAATTATAAAAAATGATGACTATTTAAAATTTGTATACGAACCTTGAAGCTTTAACATTTTTCATTCAATTCACAACTAACTTCGTGCAGCATTGAACCTTTACAGGAGCTCTTAAGAAAATGGAATATATATAGTAAGTAAATTGAGAAGCCTTTAACAATGTAATCAATAAATATAAATATAAAACCCTTAAGATTTTGGATTGCAATGAAAATTCTAGTCAGAAGTCTGATACGTAAACTTACATTTCGGATTCTATAAATAATACATACTCTTGATGACCATCAACGAATGAGTAGACCTATCCCATGTTTTTAACGTTCTAAATAATTTAAATTGTTTAAAACAAAAATTTCTCTATAAAAAATTTTGTACTAGAACTGTTGAACTTAAACAGGAAAGTAAATGATTTTTGTGGTTAAGTAATGAGAGATTTCGATCAAATTGCAAACTGCAGAGATACATATATAGATTTTTATCTTGGTTTTTTTTTATTTACATTATTTTAATAAGTATATTTAATAGTATTTAAAAAAATGTTCTATAGCCAACGATTTTTCGAATTAATAACCACTTAAAAGCTTAAGAAAATATTAAACTAGAAAGAATTTCACATTAATTCCTTAAAAAGTGATGTGGATCCTTGGGGTTTTTTTTTATATACCATAATGTGAACCTAAGCAAATTTTCCTCCAAGCCCGCTTTGTCAACGCGGTTGGTTATGTAAGTTGGTCAACACCCCCAAAAGTGAATCATGTCCGGGCTAATTTTAGCGCCCAGTTGCCATGTTCTCTTAGCCACCCCTTCTTGGCCGGCTCAAAAGGGGAAAGAAAAATCGTGCCAGAACTTTCCATCAAAATGTTTACCAACATTACGGCTGAGTTTTCCGCATGTGTTAGCAACATGTTGCCGAGAGAGATTTTCTCTGATTTTGGCAGCATGCCAGCAGCTATCAGCTGTGCCCCAAAACAGCTGTTGCAATGCGTAGCAAGTGTTGCATCAGCCATTTGACCCACACACAAAGGAGTGAAAGAGAGTGAGAGTCTGGTAGTTGAATCCACTCGCAGGGGAGCGAAAGAGTGCGAATTCACACAGTTGTTTTTCTTGTTTGTGCTCTCGGCAAGCAGCCAAGCAAGTTTCCCTACACATTTTCAATGGGCATAGGCGACAGCTGGCAAGAGAGGAACCTAGTTAATTAAATATTTTCGAAATATTCTCTGAAAGAAAGTACACATTGTATCTACTGTTGACTTATGTACAGCCAAATAACCCTTTGTGTAGTAATTTACAAACATTATCATATTATCTAGACACATTTTTAGTTTTAATCTTTTTTAGCTGCCTTATCAGTCTTTTCGGCGGTGGTCCTGATTAGGCGGCGGTGTCGCCAAAATGTTATCTTTTCCATTTTCATACCCGAATGAATCGAGCCAAAGCCATTTTAGGGTTATGATTAAACGGGTTCGATTTTCGCACTGGATTTATGATATTACGTAGACACAATAAGGAAGCAAGTGCATGGCAATAACACGGCAATAGTAGTTTTTATAGTGAACTGAAGGTAATAGAAAGAAACCTTTTATAAAATCTTAAAAAAAATATATATTACACGATGCTGATTATATTCATATTTTAGAAATATTTACATATATATTTTAGGAAATCCTACATTTCCGATTTATATATAATATGTTAAATAATTCCCAAATTTATTGGAATATAATATAATAATATTGCTCAAATGTAGTCTTTAAAGATTTTATAGTCCTGCCTAAAAAAATCTAGTAGAAATCTATTGGATTTTTAGGGCAAAACTTTGTTTAAATATCGAAGATCAACATTACTTGATGCTAAACAGTCAAAACAAACAAATTGATTAATACTTTCTACACCTTTGAGAGCTACCCAGAACTTCTTTGAACCAGTTCAGACTTAAGATCCCCGACTAACCTCAAAAGAAGATTAGGCATGTCGATGTGGCCGCCTCCCGGCATCACGAGCAGGACGTGGAAATGTTTTGGGGGCACGGCCATAGAAATAGACACAGCAGCCGAGAGCAGAGAGAGTGTAGGCAGAGGGAAGGGTATATGGACAGGGCGGTGGTGCAGACGCAGACGTCCAACGACGTCAGCAAAGTTTTCATATCAGCCCCGAGAGGCGGCAATCGTCCAGCGGCGGCAGCTGAGCTTCAGTTAGTAACAATACTTCAGTCGTCGCGAACAGAACAACATTTTCAGTGAGTCAACGCAGCAAGAGCTTTCGTGTGTGCAAATCAGCGTGGAATTTGTGAAATTTATTTTCGATTCGAGTTTAATAAATCCAGACCGAGCGATTCTTAATGGCATCATCAGCTGAATTCCGTTACAACGATTTCTTATTCATAGAACAATAATTATATATATATTTTTGTGTGAATATTACAAAGATAAACCCAACAACAAGTGCAAAGTTCAGAGCGATTAATCTAGGTTTGCCTGAAAAAACATTTGCGAGAGACGCAATAAATCCCCAAAAGAATAAAACCAGCAAAAACATTTCTATATACTCCACATATAGTATCTGAGATAAGAGTTGTATCTAGATGCTATAAAGATACCGCCGCGTGTGAACCAACACCTGACGAGACCATTAACCCAACAACCGATCGCTATAGCCACCCAGCTAGCCATCTGTGTGTGAAAATCTATCTAAAGGCTTCCTGCCCCAATATTATGTTCGCTGTGTCCGCGGTTGGTGCTAAGAGTACAACAGCGTCAGCAGCGAGGAAAGGCGGAAAATCTCCTGCCGAGTCCAGCAACAACGTCATGCAACATTCGGCTGTCGTTGTCTCCATGTGTGTGCAACATTCGCAGCAGCAGGTTCCCATGCTCAACAACTTTATGTGTATGCGTATGCGCGGCTGGCATAATAACAAGTATTATTGCAACAACCACGTCACTACCCTGAAGATCGGCACCGGCACTGGTACGGGCACGAGCATCGCCACCAAGGTCCTAAAGCGCTCCAAGTTTCTACGGAAGAAGCGGGACTGCATTCGCCGCTGCACTGCTATTATTCGTTTTTGAGGCACGAAACAGTTAAGATAATCCAGCGGAAACAAGGAAACACAGCCCGAGCAACATATTCGTGTCGTCATCATTGGAACCTGCTTACCAAGGCAGCAACATGATGGAGGGTAAGCATTTGTAAACTACTATTGGTCCTTAAGCCTATCTAGTCACTAGCAACATTTCGAAAATTCCCAACTAAAGAAAATCTAGCAACAAATGTTGCTGTCACTGGCCGTGTCATTGACATTGGCACTACTTAGGCATTACATGGGGGCTATAGAGACGAGCCCACATAGCTAGACCTTCAGTAAACTTACAAGCTGATAGGGCCTGCCCTACAGGGTATTTTCAGTGGGGTATTTGGGTTTTACTAGGGCTTTATTAGGTACTACCGAAAGGTGTTATCAAGGGGCAAGGCGGATTATTCCAAAGAAACTAAACAATTTCTGAAAGATTAGGAGAAATCATTGAAAAATTAAGCGTTAACTTGATAAGTAATTAATTTATTTTAAGAACAACAAATAACATACACATGGAAGGAACTATAAAATTTTTAAAAATACAATTTTAACCTTTTAAGACCAAGGGTAAAAATAAAATATAGATTTTTTTTAAATCAATATTTAATAATAAAATGAACACTATAAATAATAAGACAAATATATTTAGCAGTGGTAACTAACCTAAATAATTTATCTTAGGGCATTCGACTTGCCTTGTACATTATTTTCCCACCATCAGTCATGGCCCTTGCCCAATTTACACTATATACCCTACGTTTAAGGCATTTCAATTCAGCTAACCTCCAGTTTAGACTTAAAAAAAATGTAAATAAATTAAAAATAAGCACACCAAACTGGCTTAAAAAACTTCCCAAATTTGGCAACACCAGACTGATTTTGATCATGATTAAATTTCTTTGAACTTAGTCATAGTTCTCAGCCAGTTCACACTGCAGATAAGCCAAAAAAGACAGATAAGATTGTAAAATCGAACAAGGAAGAATCTTTAATAATAGTCTAGGTACATGGAAAGCACTATCTTTTGCAAGTCCCTTGGGGAGTGCAAATCGCACAGTCATCGTGAAAAGGCTGAAAAGGCAACCTTCTTGTTTGCCTGTTGTTTTGGCCATTTATTTTTTTTGGTAATTTGCCAACCATTGTGCTTGTTTGGTGTTCGTCTTCGATTCCAAGATCTCGTGCCAGCCGGTGCTCGGTGCCAAAAGATTAGCATTTGAAAGTCAGCGTGTGCGTTGGCTTTCAGGGGAAAATTTCCACGAATTCCGCCTAATAAAGCTTTTGTACGTGGCCAAAATAGTATGAAAACCCCACGCCAAGTACATGTCTGCATTCGGGGGGCCCATTACAAATATCACATGATGACAGTTTTTTTTTTTTTGTTTTTGTTTTGCCAAGCGCTCTCAGCGCTCATTTTGTGCTTCGGTGATTTCTGAGTTTCAGCGTGACTCATGGATTTCTTTAATTATCAGTCGAAGCTCTGAGATACTTATATTTGTAGGTTTCGCGGACAGATGGAAGCTTTTCAGTTCCGAGAAATCAAATAGCTTTTATCTGGGGACTAATACTATTGAAAGCGAGCTTTTCAGACTGAAGTGTGTGGGTATGCAGCTTTCAGAAAGAAAAGAGAAAGACTATCTGAATAAATTTCCCTTACTCAATGTATCTTTAGTTCTTATGGACTTCAGAATCGGCCTCTGAGGTCTTGAAAAACAGTAAATTGAGGGTTGAATGTGAATTTCACAATGCTAAAAAGGAAATATAAACTCCTGCAGGAGTTTGTTCATGAATAAGCCACCCCTTGCCTCATGTATTGGTATTTCGAGTAAAGAAATCAAAACATTTATATTTACAACCCTCAAATGCACCCACAAATACGTTACTTTCTATGGAGAAGGTTTAATTCGAAACATAAAACATAGAAAATGAAATTAGAATATGAAATCTTTTAATTTGTATTAAAACCAGGCATTAGTTATTTGTATTTAATGTACAGTCAGTTAACACATCTGTTTTAGCTGCATATATCACTTCAAGTTGTGCCTTAATTTGCTTTATTAATTATAAACAAGTACTTCCTAAAAAACAATTACAAGTTCATTTGCTTATCCCAGCTTACACATTATTCAAATCTTGCCTATAGTTTTGTGCTAGGTCAGTTGACAAGTATCTGTGATGCCGAGATATTTATTGCCTCCACCAGACCAAACAAACGATGAGTCACACTGCAAATGCTCCCAATAGAATAATGCCTTAAAGCGGGCTACTGACTGTATAACTCGCCAATGCCTTTCCTATACATATATAATTCTATATACCATTTAAAAATGTCGACAATGTTTTGCTTTCAAAAGAAACACCGGCCGGCTGTGGGGACAAAGGCCTTCAACTTGTGGCTCGCTCAGATGGCAGGGAAATTTCAGTGGGGGAAATTATAGCCTTGTCCCGCTTTCGCTCAAAAGTATCTCACAGTACGAACATGTGTTGTGTGTGAGAGCGCAAAGCTCCAACGCACACACTCGCACTCGCTACAACACCGATAAGAAAAAGTATCTCAATATGGCAAACCGGTTTCTGCGGGTGCTTTTTGAATTTCACAACGAATGAAATACCCAGAAGGCCTGTGGAGCCCACAGTTTCGATTCTGTTTGCCGCTTGTACCGTACCAGAGGCAGTTCGTTCGATTCAATACGCAGTGAATACTTCTAGCAGTCGGTTGACTCACTCTGAACATTTCCACGCCAAGTGAACAGTTCTCTATATATATAAAGAAGTGCAAATAAAATCAAATTAAACCCAGTGTTTTCGATTCCTGTCGCAAGGAGTCACAGTGCAAATAGTTTAGCAAATCGTTGTTGTTCTCCGAGGAGCAACAACTGGACACTTTTGTCGGTGGCAAAAAGTATCTAGCAGATCCGAGCAACGGCCGGACGTGAACCAAATACCCAGTGGTGGTGCGAGGAACCACCCAACCAATTGCGTAGCAGCAAAGACAAGTGAATTTCGCGGTCGGGTTTTCTATAAAACCAGACCCCCGCTCTTGGAGACACATTCACTGAATTTATGTAAGTTAAAAAGCCAGTCCAGTACCCGTAAAATAGGAATTTAGCTAGCTGTAGTATATATAAGATATAGTATATATTATAGACTTGCACCGAAAGCTCTTTAGTTGTTTTTGCGCCGCCATATTGAATCGCTTAAGTCAACCGTTGACGTCACCTGCCCTCGAAGCCCCACAGACACAAAAACTAACTTAAAAAACCTAAAAAAAAAGTTACATTAGGGGATTTTTTCTTTATAAATTATAGGGTGACATTTATTAGTGTGTAATTAGCCAGAGCTTGCGTGAGCTTTTCGTGGGGGATTTTTCCATCGGTCGTTAATTGCTTTCTGGTGTTGTTTTTGCCGGCCGCACGATTTCTGATATCTGAGCAGCGATAATGTAGGGACACGAACGTGTGGGCCTTAATTATCTAAGTGAGCAAGGGAGGAGCAGGAGGGTGAGGTGGTTGCCAATCGCTGATTAGACCCCCCCAACCACAGAGCCAACGCGATCCCTCCCCCCGACTACTGGCGGAACAGAGACCTGTTGCCATATTGTTGTTTTTGCCAAAGCCATCTGCCTGCCGCCTGTTGTGAAATTCGAAAAAGAGCTTTTCGCAGTAGGCGTGTGCCCCAGAGATGGTTATCTGAAAGTCGTTTACGTATCGCATGCGGAAGCATTTGCTGTTTAGGGTGGAAAAACACTCGAAATTATCTTGAATTGTAACTGAAGAGTACTTAGAAAGTCCTACCTATGTGCCTGGCCCCTCTTATCATTATCAAAACCATAGATATATCTACGATCACCTTGTCAGTTGGGGCCTATAAGTAATGTGCCTTCTCCGTTTCTTTGCTTACAGCTTAAGGGGAACTTGTGTCGACGACTCTTTTAGAGCTTGTTTAGAGGGACCCTAACAATTTCATTGTTTCTTTCTAACGGTCAATTAAAAGTGAGTATACCATATCCCTTTTTTTGTCTACTAGCATTAAGCCTCATGACTGTCTAGTCCTTGCACGAACCATAGTCCATAATGTTGTATGAAAAAAGGAGTAATTCCAACTAAAAAAGGAGCAATTCCATTAAAAAAGGAGTAATTCCAACCAAAAAAGGAGCAATTCCATTTAAAAAAGGAGTAATTCCAATTAAAAAAGGAGCAATTCCAACGAAAAAAGGAGTAATTCCAAACGAAAAAAGGAGTAATTCCATTAAAAAATTAACAAAAAACACACAAAAGGAAAAGATTTGTAAAATACACAGAAAGAAAATGGCAAAAAATATTAAAATAAATCAAAAGGCTAACGAAAAAAGGAAAAGCAAACTAACAAAAAATGATAATAAGGCCTAATGAAAAAAGAAAAACACAACTCACCCAACCAACCAACCAACCACTTAACCAACCATCTAGACACAATGCATCCCATGCTGTTGAAAATCGCTTATAAGCACGATGGTCTAACCGAGCAGAGGCCAGGATATACCTGCTATATCCTGCGCCTCTGAGGCCGACAGCCCCACAACTTGTACATTTGCTAACCCACTCAAGCCACAAGCAATATACCAAGGCGCGATCCTCAAGGAAACAGGATCGCGCCTCTGCCCGTCGTCGATCTGTGTAATAACAAAATCTTTTTTCTTTTGTCTATTTTCTTTCACATAAAAATCAAAACAAAATATTACGAACACTCTTAACTGCGCTTGCTCCACTCATCCACCAAAATCCTGAATTGCCAAAAATAATGCGATTTAAATCGTTGCAATTTTTGAAAATCCTGTCGTACCTGAAATCGAAACCGTGTGATAAACGAACCGTCCACCAAACCGTATATTTTGCCACGAACGAATTGATTTGATTGCTGTTACTGAAAAAAAAAACAGCCACGTTCAAAATGGCATTCTCCGTCGAAGCCCATACCAGCCAAGCCAGGCCCAAGAGCGAATCAAACCAGAGCAACCCAATCAACCAAGACCCCAGCAGCAGTATCTGCAACAACACCAGCTCCCCGAGCAACCCAGATCGTGTTTACAGCGCCGCCAACTCGAGCAACAGCAACGAGAAGAAATACCGAAAATCCGAGAGATATAATATTGACGATCCAGGAGCCAGCGCGACGACAGGCACCAACATACGAGGCGACAACCCGGGCAGACCCGAAGGCAACAACCACGTCAACAACATACCAGGATCCAGAGGCAACGGCTGGCGCGACAAACTTGTGGCCGAACTGCTGCTGCTCTCAGAGGAAAACGAGGCCAACGGAGCGTACGAAGGATTTGCCTATTTCGACGATCACCACCATACCGATCGTGATAGACAGCAAGCCAAACCCCAGAATTCTGCTGATCAAAGTGCCCACAAGCAGCAGCAACAACAGAAATTGCAGCAATTGCAACGTGACAGAGCCCAGAGCGCCTCGAACTCGCGTTATCAGAATACCCTTTTTACCAGGCTCGGTACCAACGCGTCCGCCAGCCAACCGGGCTTCGCCTGCAACGAGGCCTATAGTAAATCCGACAGATTCGGTGACGCCAACCCGTATCGCAACGTACACCACGACTGGGACTGCAACATCCCCTACGCCCAAACAGACGCTGGCAGGTTTACCGACTACGGAAATGGTGAACCAAACGGTCCCGGTTTCGATCCCGCCTCCGGCACAGACCCTGGCGTCCATGGCTGGTATCCAGCTGACAGGTGCGGACGAGCCGCCATCCCGCCGGGATATGAGTGGAGCAATGCCTACTGCCACAGTTGAAGAGATAGACGTTCCGGTGTTCATTGATGGTGAGTACTGTGTTTTGTGTGTGTGCGTTGCCTGTGTACCCAGCACTCTCTCATTACTGTTGCTAAGCGCGTCCAGCGATCAGCGATCACAAAAGATACACAATCAGTTGGAGAAAGAGTCAGATAGCAGGCATTGAGCGCGGCCCGGGTCCTGGGTCCCCCATCTGGGTCCCGGCGCCGTCGCTCTGCCAAGGACGTCGAGGTACAGTGTAACCACGTAGCGGGCGAAAGGCGAAGATCACAGTGCAATGACCCATTGAAGAAACGAGTGGAAGATCGGGGAGGGGGACTTGGGGGGTGGTTAACTGCCGCCCCGTCTTGCCTCTGTTGTCGGTAAATGGCAACGTAATAATTCGTACGTTCGATATCTGTCAGATATTTGATCTATGTACTTCCATTTATCGGCCACTTCTTTTCCATATGTTTCCAACATTTTTCGAAAACGATCTCTAAAGTATTTGCTTTCCTTTTAAAACTTTCCCCTTTACTTACCTTGATTCTTGCTATTTGTGTTATCCTGGAATTATTTTTGAGTTGATCTTCAATTGATTTATTCTTCAATGCTTTGCACAGTGCCAGTTATACGGGTTTCATTTTTCCAAAGTGATGTGAGTTTTTTTTTGCTAGAATATAATAGAAGTTTGATTTTAGATTTTCGTATTCTTTGTTCTCAAACAAAAAACCCCCGCAACTCTTTAGTGCAATTAATTCTTCCATAAGTCTCTTCAAAAATTTAAAACCTGGTATTGTATACCTGTTTGAATAATTGAGAAAACCTGTATGTATATATTTCGCTAGCACATTGGATTCCTAAAAAAAACTCTTGACTAGATGAAATTTATTTTTGTAGATTGAAATCAGGGAAATCACTTTTCATTCTAGTTTTAATAAACAACTTTATTAAGGATTTGTACTCCAGTCAAACTAAAGATAACTCATGATTCAGGGTCAGTGCATTTTCTCAAAGATCCCCTCCGTTTAGAATAAATAATCTTTGAAAAGGTGACGTGTTTATCTCATATCAATGAGCATCTCTAACTAAAAACTAGATTTTACTTACTAAAAGCACCAATCTCGGTACACTCCTATTTATATCAGTAGAAGTAGTATGGATATTTTCTTAAAGCACTTCCGATTCGACCAATTTATATATAAATTTCTTTATACCAGATACTGTCTATAATCAGTTGATGTGCCATGTGAAAATATTCCTAAATTATGTCCCTTTTCTAATTTCACAATTATTTTATAGATATGTACATATGTATCTACAAGATACTTTCGGTTTCCAGGTTAGACAGATGATTATTTAATGATTAGAGAATTCTTTCATACACCTCCAACTTCCTTATAATCCCCTAAAATTTCCTAAACAAAGTAACACATTTTTAGTTTTGAACCAAAGAAAAAGTTAAGGGACCTGGCTTTTTTGAAATCCTAAAAGAGTGGAATAGCCAACTCAAGTTCTACAATCCACCTGATTTAAAGTGAAATATTTTAGTTTATTGGTTGCGCAACTAAAATGCACCTTATTCCGACCTTCAACCTTAAAAAAGTGCCTCCATGCTTCTGCTTGGCAACGAATGTATCTCCGTCGAAGTGTTTTTGTAGTTTTTTGTTACAAGTTCTTATCGATAAAGTTGATGCTGTCGTTCGGTGACTGGAGTGAGTCATTAGAATGGTACCATCTCCTCCTTAATGCGCAGTTCTCATTTTGCTAGATTTTTTAAACGCTCGCACGTCAGCAGTGGGCGAATTATGCGATAAGCGTAAAGAAACTTATATATGTACATGAACATTGTATGTATCTTGTGTAATGGACTCGAAATTATAAATATATATCACAAATATGTGTAGCTACTTAAATGTGTGTAAGCCTTTGTCTTCGATTGTCCAATCAGAAACAGAGCTATCGTGCCACCTTTCGTTTATATGCATCTACATTTGTAATCTCTATCTATTGGATAGCCGTTTAATTACTGTATGTGTCAGAGATGCTAATTTTTATTCTTTAGGAATTAGTTATTTTCTATCGTTTGTTTTTTTTTTTTGTATAGAAAATCATATTTGAGCGGATGTTTTTATAAATTTATTAACCGAAATGAATCTTTAAATAAATCCCATTGCATTAAACCAGTTTTCGTCGCAGATTTATCTGTACAAAGCTAAATTTCAAGGTTCTACCATCATTTTCTTCCCCCAAATGCCCATATAAGGCTGTGTACTTTGGGATATAGGATCTCTTAGGTATATTAATGACCCCACTTCAAAGCGTAACTGCTTGATAAAAATGATTGTTATTTTGCGAACTATATACACGGTTTCTATATAAACAAACTAATATAGGGGCTTGTCTAGAAAGAGCGCCAACCAGCTGATTCATGACCCAAATTCTCTTCGCACATGTTTTCTAGCCGGCAAATAGCAAACATTGGCCAAACAGCCATTAAATTTGAATTAATACTTATTTAGTTACAAACCGGAATGTATATTTTTTAGTTTTTCATTAAACAATGTTATGGATTAAATTAATTAATTGCCTTTAGGTCGTTTCTTTTTCACGGTAAATGTATGTATTTTATTTATTTGTTGTGAAATTCAATCAGAATGATCCGCAAAAATTGAGAGAGAATAGTTTGCCCCTCACACAGACACCTGTGAGAGCTCCATGCTCCAGTCTCTCTTCGGTTCCTATACCTCGCTCGCTCTAACTTTCGTTTATGTGCCCGAGCCGGCCGCTCTCTCAGCAAAAGAGACGGCTATACTAACAGACCGGTAGGGGAAATGGAGCTCACAGATACAGATACATGTGTACAAGCAAACGGTGTTTATGTCAAATTGCAATGCGTATACGCAGTGTTGCAGCTTGTTGGAGTTTGAGATACTTTTTATATTTATTTATTTGGGTTTTTTTTTATTTAACCAGGAATTTAATATCTTTGCAATATTTTTTGTAGTGTTCTGCTTTTTAAATTCACAATTAAATTCAAAATTAAATTCTTCGATACTCACTCTGATCGGAACTAATTTCCCCATTGAATTGGGCAGCTTTTATTGGTACACAACCTCTACTAAGAATGCACTCAGCGCGTGTGTTAAATGACAATAATAATTATTCGCGAACCTTCGAGGCTCTGGTGAAATTCAAGTCACATTGTATTTGTGCATATTCCAAACTGTTAACTTATTTCCACGGCCTATGGCGGTCAAAAATCTATGTAATTGGCAGAAGAACAAATCGCTCCCGCGCAGCAGCAGAGCGACCAGCCTCTCGCTCTCGCCCTTTGACCATGTACTTGAGTGAGTGTGAGCGAGACGAAACTAGGCCCCCCGACTTGTTGCGCAGTCAGCTGTTGGGACGTTCGCTCGCTCTTCCGCACACCAGCGCAAGACCCGTTTTGATATTGCCGGGTCTCGAGCGCTGCGGCACAGTTCCGTTCAAGTCGTTGCACGTTTTGGTTCACTTTTTTGGATGAGCGGATAAATCAATTCAATTCAAATCGAGTAGATTCAGCGCCGAAATCAAAAGCACTGCCTTAGGTGAATATATTTGGTATAAAATATTAAAACTATTGTATTAAAATTCCAAATAATTTTTTTTTAATAATTCGTCTCATGCCATTCAAACACTATTTTTGTTTGTTTTCTTTTTGCATTTCTCTCATTTTTAGATCTATGTATTTGATTTTGTGTCAGAATTCGTGTGTCCGAACAAAGCGAAAGTGTGTGTTGTGTTTGTTGCCATCCCCTAACTTGGCACACACACCACCATCAAAAGCGAGCACGATCGTTCCTGCTCAGTTTTCATGTGGTTGTTGTTAGTGCGCGCTATATGCGTCATGCGATTGTAGGGGGGAATTTGCCGGCAAGGTGTCTTAGCTATGAATGGGTGCGTGCGAGAGGGAGAGAGAAAAACTAGAAGAATTATGTTGACAAAATTCAAATGTTTAATTTCCCCGAATCGTAGCCGCTTATTTTGGTTCAAATAAAAGAATATTTATTTTTTTGTGAAATTTAGCTGGTGATAAACTTTAACATTTTTCACATTCATATTCATATTTTACTTTAAATTTTTTACTGTTTTCTTTTGGTTATTAGTTTTAAACTCTTTATTTAATTATTTTCTAATATCATTTTAATAAGCATTTGGTTTTCCTTAGGAAAAATCGGCTTATCCTCCGATTTTCTTTCTTTCCCCTTGCGTTTGTGTTTAGTTGTCTTTCTTTTCGGTTTCTTTTATTTCCCCTTCGTTTATTTAATTTCACAACAAATTGTGCGAGCGAGACAACTAGTGATTCAGTTCGTATAGTTCGATAAACGGCCGTGTAAAATAAGCCGGTGGCGCCGCTATTGCATGGTACTACGGGTAGACTTCGAAACAAGATAACGACGTCAACATTGTGTAGAAAGCGTGTAGAATACAGAAGTAAAGAAAGAAAATGTTTAATAAAATTTATTGAAAGAATTTATTGAAAATAATTAAACTATATTTGCTTACTAATTATAAATGAAGTAGAGCACAGGTTTAAAAGCAGCTTCAATTTATAGCCTTTCTTGCTGTTATTGACTTAAAAGTATGTTAATAGGACTAAAATTATAAATCTTTCTCCAAAATAAAAAAATGGGTACTTAGAACTTAATCCTAAACACACTCATCTAGCACAAGCTTTCCTATTTTATTTATCTCTCGGTACTAATAGAATTTTTTCTTTGTCACAGAATACCTGCAAGATATAGAAGCAACGTCATCTACGTGCAGCAGCGAAAACGGAAAGGAGATTTTTACTGAGACGGATATTCTTGACTTTGATATAAACATGTTTGCCGAGGAGGATCTTTTCGAGTTTGACGGCAAGAAGATGGATCCCTACAGTCCGACGATGGACGAGATGAACAACGACACACTTAACGACGACTACAAACTAATGGATGAACTCGACCTGTCCCTGCACGGCGAGGAGGAGACCCTGGACATGACCGCGATGTGCGGCATCGACATCACCCAGAATGAGGACTTCGACCTCACCTCCATACTCACCAGCTCGCAGGACCCCATGCTGGCCACCTTCTCACAGCCAGCATTCACCACAATCGCCAATCACACCAAAATCATCACCGAGGAGCCTCTCATCTCCGACGAGGCCAGCTACGCCGGCAGCAACTACGGCTGCAGCCAGGAGTCGCTCGGCTTCGGCCTGGAGCAGGACGTCAAGCCCAGCGGCAGCATTGCCAGCTCTGGCGGCGACCTCGCAGTGGCCATCCCAGCACCCATCCATCACATCTCCACGTCGCTGAAGCGCTCCGCCCCCGCCCTAGTGGTGGAGACCCAGGCGAAGAAGCGCAGTCGGCTGATGGTCCAGTTCAACACCCAATTGGCACATGCTGCCAGCGAGCCAAGCACGCCCGAGATCATCGAGCAGCTATTGGACTTCGATAGGGTAAGTTTAACGCCCCAAACAGGACTTGTGAACTTCCTGGACCTCCTGACCAGCCAGCTAGATGCTAATCTCGATCATTTTTGGAACTTACAGCCCGCCACCACCAGCACCAACATCTCAAATCTCACGTTCACCACCGCCATTATCAGCCAAGCCGACATCGTTGAGGAGCTGCGCACCGCCGAAGAGGAGACCACCAACGACTTCTCGCCGCCCAACACCCCGCACAGCAACTATTCGGCCAGCTCCAGCAGTGCGGCGCCCACCTGCCAGACCGGCTTTGGTGGCTTCCTCACTGCACCCGCCTCCCCCGCCTATTCCGTAGCCAGTACCTCCCAGTTCAGCAGCTCCGCTTCGACCAACAAGCGAAAGCGTGGCCGTCCTGCCAAGGATCATGCCGACGGACCCGATCCCGAGCTCATGTCCCGCATGAAGACGGAAGACGAGCGGAAGGCGTACCAGGACAGGATTAAGAACAACGAGGCAAGCCGTATCTCGCGCCGGAAGACGAAGAAGCGCGAGGAGGAGGAGAAGCGGGCGGAGGACGAGCTGATGGCCGAGAATCTGAGTCTCCGCACCCAGGCCGACGAGGTGGCGCTCATGGAACGCAAGTACAAGAAGTACCTGATGGAGCGCCAGCGGAAGAACAGCACCTACGTCAAGCAGGAGCAGAATTGAGATTCTCGTAGCCATTTAGCCATAGATAGCATAACTGTCGTTACCTACCGATGTCGCATATTGCGGTACATAGCCTTAATCCGAGGACACCCCTCATCGTCGTCATCCATTCGTTAGTTACTTAAGTTGTAGTCGTTGTAGAAGTCGAGAGAGAGAGAGAGAGAGAAGCAGAAATCCAATTTCCAACATGGACATCAATCCCCAGCGATTGATGTAAAACGTAAACCATTATAAGCCACGTACATAGGCATAGAAAAGGAGGCGCCCATCGAGCGCGAGGAGTTTTTAATTATAATTGTATTTTTATTACGTTTGAGAAAACTCTAAAAATTTTAATTGTTTTTTGTACCCACACACACAACATATATTTTTCGTCCTAAGTGTAATCTGCAAAAAAAAAGCATAAAAAAATCACACAAAAAAAACTATGTAGATTACAATTTTATTTTTTTAACCCCATTTGATGAACAAAAAAGTTACAAAAATGTCAACAAAAAAATAAAATATTGTTAAGAACAATTGAAAGGAATATTTTACAAAATATGAATATATAACCGTAATTGTTTCAATAAAGAGCATGTTTAAATAGCATGACAAAATCAAAAAAATTTATCATTGCGTACTTAATTACACCTTGGGCTTTGGTGGATTTTCCAGGAAGTTTTCCCAGGCATAAAGCTTTTCGATAATTTATCATTAATTATCATAATTAGCACCATTTATGAACAACCATTGTGGGCCTCATGTTTCATGTTTCTCTTTATTAAACTTTTAACAATATTCCATTTACACGCGAGCCAATAGTAAAAAAATATTCTATGTTCATTAACTAAGAATTGCACCAACTAGAAATTTTGATCAACTGCCGAAAGGGAATTAACTAGATAGGGTAGATCAAGGCTAGACTCATACGGGATTGGGATTGGGATGGATCCCGAGAATTCGAGATTCAGCCAATTTCTGTGCGCTTGTGTTGTACTGCAATTACTGTCACCACTTGGTGGTATCGGGGTTTTCGGGGGCAGTGCAATTTTCTTGATTTTTGTTGCGTGTCTTTAGTGGCAGTAAATTACAGTAACTGCTGCTGCTGTTGGGTAAACATTTGAAGTATCAACGCACGTCGTTCTTGGGGGTGTCAATGCGCGCCTCCATTATTTACGCCTCCTGCTGCTTGCTTCCGTAATTGTAGTGCAGGAATCGAATGCCTTGGATAGTTTGAGCGGTGGCATTGGTGGCATGGCAGGCGAAGAGCAGCCAGTTTCGGGGCTGGACCTTGTAGGCAAAGCGCATGAAGATGCAAGAGTAGAGGGTCAGAGCTGGAAGAAACAAATACAAATTAGTGAGAGATCTGGAGAGGCATATGCTAATAAATATCATTTAAAGAGCATCATTAAAATGTAAACTAAAACTGATTTTTCAGCTGCTCTTGAAGCCTTCTTATCGGCAGCCACTTCGACATTTCCGTATCTGGCTTATCAGGGCGCTGGCAGCGATTTGCCAGGAACATATCACAGCGGCTCTGATTACGACATCTTTAGCGGAAACTTTCGATGCCGCGGCGCGTGTCTGGGAATCAGGTTTTGTAGCCAAAACCTCAAATAACTCTCCTCTCCCTTACCTAGTGTCATTTTGCCAGAGATGAACTTGGGACTCTTTTGTGTGTCGGCGAGAGCAGCCACGGGAATGCCCCAGTTAGCCACTGGTCCCCAGAAGTGGGTGCTGTGAATTAACCAAATAAGTCCTTATATATTGCGATATTGATATTGATGTCAGTACCAACCTCATAAAGTAATCCCTCCACTCTTTGCTGGCCGTATTGGCCGTTGAGGCCATGGTCCTCCTGATCGACATGATGCTTCAAACTGATAATTAAAATGGCCCAACAGCGAATATGAATCCCACACACCTGGTGGAATTATTTAGATTAGATTGTCTCTCCGCCGTAAATGCAAATAACAAAAAAAAAATCCCCTCAAGGTCTTACAGGTTGTTTGTTGTTGTTTTGGCGTTGTTGCTGCTGCTACTGCGTCTGGAACCTTGATCTTAAATACGACGAATTTTGGTCTATCGGTAGAGGAAACAAAGATAGGGAATAAGTAACTACGCTGGAAATCTGGAATCTGTTGTTTGTTTACCTGTCACTAAAAATTTTTTTATTTTGGAGCTTATATAAAAAAAAATTTAGGGTTGTTTAATATATCAAAATATCGATAT
This sequence comes from Drosophila seguyi, assembly GCA_008042675.1. Lineage (NCBI taxonomy): Eukaryota > Metazoa > Arthropoda > Insecta > Diptera > Drosophilidae > Drosophila > Drosophila seguyi. Next base: position 105,490 of record VNJU01004346.1, read on the forward strand.
ATCGATACTATTTTCAAGGGATTATATTTATATTTACACAACCACCGGTATGTAAAATTACCATATGGGGTTGGATTTTCCAAACGGTAAGTTAAATTTGCGGAATGACCCAATCGGTAAACTGCGCGATAATTGTTAATAATATATCAAAATATCAATATATTGATATTATTTGAAAACTGTCGAAAGTGGATTAAAAAAAATATCGAGCCATTAGAGCTGCCAGACTCGACGTTGAATTTAAAAAAACTGAATTTTTCCGCTCCCAAATGGAAATAAAGTATATAAATTTAAAAAAGAAAAAAAATATAAAAAAACAATAAAATAAATATATTATAATTATTAAAAACATCGTTATTTTTTGGTTTTTGTATTCTATGTTTTAATTCCCTAAAGTTTCCTCATAGATTTTAATCACCTTGTTTAGTGTCCATAATTTTGATATTTAATTCTGATGATACATTTGTACAAGCTGTTAAGTTTTTAAGTAAGTTTCTCGAAAATTTTAATCTTTTTTTTGTCGTAGACAACTAAGCGTATTTGGGCAAATTCAGGAGAGAACTGTTAAAAACTAAAATGTCTACTTTTATGTTTTAGTTAGAAAAAGGTGAGATCAGTTAATTTGACATTTATGTGAGATATTTATGGTATGCTCTTCTATAAATTGTTAATGTCCCAAATTCAATTTTCCCAAAACAAGGTAGATGAAAATTAAAAAAGCTATTTCTAAGGCTATTAGCTTTTGCATTTTTAAATATGCCACATCTAGCCTGAACTAAGCTAAACTGGGAACAGTACAACTGGGAACAGTGAATAGCGCAAGCCAAAATGGTACAAAAAATATTAAATATTAAAATTTAATTTTTAAAATAGCCATAATTTTTCCCACATTTTGAACTGGCGCGAAAATAGCAAAATTGGCAATTGGGAAAAGCTTTATATTTTTAAGAGGGAAAAGAGCTTTTCCCCACTTCATAAAGAGAAAAATAAGTTCTTTACTTTAAATAAAAGCAAGTTTCTATTTCTCTCGTTTTGATCGCAGCAAGTTTCCTAGTTTTGATTTAATGAAAAAAAATGCCTCTATTAAAATTCTTAAATAAATAGAAATACATTAACAAATTTTTAAAAATTGTTTTTAAATTAAAATTTCTATTACTTTTCGTCTTTTAAATTAACAACACTGCCACTTTCAAGCGCCGAAAATAAATTAATTTAAGCTGAATAAGAAGAAGACAAATAATAATTTTAGTATAGGAAAAGGTTTGATTTGCGATCCTAATTCAATTAATTTAACATCCTCCATAAACACGTTAGGTATACCACTTTTATGTGATTTCACCCATATAAAATATTGGGTAAGATATTGGATATGGATTTCCCCCATATTATTAAGATATTGGTTAAGACTCATAAGATAATGTACAATGTGTTCTTGCCCAAAAGTAGAGTACTCTCAGACTTAAATAAATTGAGGGCACACAATACTAAATTCCAGATAGAATTCAAAATATAATTTCTCATGAAATTGAGAATTTACAAAATATAAAAGATACATATTTTCAAATTTGTCCACCAACAACTAGTCAAAAAATTTTTATGTGAATCATTCAAATTAAATAAATAAATAATTAAAAGTTTTTTCAGAGTTCCGGCGTAGAAAGAGAAACGCTTCATTCCGCCACACATCGACTCTCTTTTTCTTAATTCGTAACAGAATTTGGTGAAATCCCAACAGAGGGTAACAGAATAACAGTACCAGTATCTGTATCTCGGCTTGTGCAAGATACAAATTTCAAAACAAAAATTTCCCTCAACGAAGGCGGTTGTGCCGCCGATGAACGCGGCTCAAAGGAAACTTGGCTCGGTAAAATGGTGGAAAAGTGGCACCAACCACAACAACAACAACAACAAAAACAGCAACGACTACACAGCATCTGACAGAACAACAAAAAGTAGCGGAATAGGCAAATGGAAATGGTCGCTCGGTCGCTGGCTCTGTCGACGTCGCAGCCTCTGCCAGCTTGTAATCCCCGTGTCTGTGTGCGTGTGTGTGCGTGCGTGCGAGTGTTTATGTGTGGTCAGTGTGCCATTTTGCAAGCATTTTCCATGTGCGGTCCAGGAAAAGGAAAAGCGAATTGTGACGGAAAGCCAAGGCATAAAAATATGAAAAACCGCAACAAAAGTTAATTTTTCTAAATATGAACGGACAACTTTTTTAAGGACAACGCGTCATCAAATTTCGTGTCCACCCTCCCCTTGAAAAAAAACCCCGCGCCTTGAGAAATAAGCCCCAGAAAAATCAATCCCCCCCAGAACGTGGGAGTTATGCTTTTCTTTTACAAAATATTTCCTTCCAACTAATTTGTTGCTAGTTAGCGTAAAATTACCCTACATTTTCCACCAGAATGTCTGCCAAAAGGTTTTCGCACGCGAGAAAGAAAGAAAAAAGGAAAGTTTAAGAGAAAAGCAAATGAGCCGCTCCCAAAAAATCCGAATTTATCAACAACAACAAGAGCAAAGGCGAGGAGAAGAAGAAGAAGATGAAGATGGAGCAGCAGCAGCAGGACGAAAAGAAAGAGCAACCACAACAACAGACAAAGAAACGCGAAAATAATAAGGCGAAACCTTAAAAAGTGGAATTAGTTTAGCAACAAAGGTTTTATGATGATTAAATAGAAGGAAATTTTAAATAAAAGTGAGATATAAATTTATAGGATGCTGAAAAACAAACGGAAAAGAACTAAGACAGAAATAAAAAGGATAAATAAGTTAAGGCTAGAAAGGAAGAGAGAAAATTAAATGGTAAAAATTAGATTGTAAAATGTATGGAATATAGAACAAAAGGAGACCGTTAAGATTAAAATATAAAATAATCCTAGTATAATTAAGGATATAATTTAGCAAGGCAAAAATATATAGGGATATAAGGATAAAGTGATTTAAAAGCTTAATTATTATTTGAATTACATACTTGTAAAGAAGTTGAAAAAGAGTTGGTGTTAAAACTGTTAATAGGTCCGAATATACACGTACAGTTAAAAGTTTAAAAGTAAATTCTAAAACATAAAGTTCAAAGAGCAAAAGTTTTTAAAATTTGTTAAAATTGAGTTAAAAACGTAATATCATTTAATGCGAGACTAAATTGTTTATTTTTCAACTGATTAATTTGTTTATAGATATGTGCCTTGCTAAAGTCACAGAAAGCTTATAAGTCCTTTATACGTTTTACGTTTCAAGTGAAAAAACAAGGAGACAATAGGACGACCTAGTTGCTTCCCCCTGAAGGTCTCGCTTTCTTTTCTCAGGCAATATACATATATATAATTACTTGCTCCTGTTGGTGCTGTCGTCGTCGAAAATGTCCCCAAAACGGCTCAATTGAATAAGTGCCAAATAGAGGCAAATAGATGCCCCTTAAGCGCACTAATCCAGTGCGACTAGTTAAAGTGTCCGAGCCGAGAACCGAATCCAAATCTGTTCACTTGTTTGCCGTTGATTCAATCAAGCACAGGCCCAGGCACTCGAGAACGAAAACAAACACTCGCACAATGCAGAGCGTCTTCTCAATGCAAATTGAGTTTATTGTTCGGTCAATTGAGGAAAATTTGCTTAGGTGCCCCTTGTAGAACGTCGAAAGACGTTTTATGGCCCGTTAGCAGATGAGGTGACTGGTGATTTGCGTTTAGTTGCTGTTGGACAGTCGGTGGTGCGAAATCGTAATCGGAATCGAGTTCGGGATAAGATAAAAGTGATGAATCAAGAAATATAATTTCAATTTCCCTCCAGGAAAGTGTCTCGAGTGTGAAATGCCAAGCTGAGAAAGCTGCCAAGCCAGAAACTCAAGCCCCAGTGTGTGTACGACGAGCATGTACAAATAAGAAAATAACAAAATAACGCAAAATAAATACCAAACAAACGAAAGTGTTCAGCAACAAAAGACTCCTCAAAGGATCATCAGGATACCTAAAGCGCCTAAGCGAGGATTTACACAGCAGCTGCACAGATGCAGCCCTAAGTAAGTAAGACTAAGTACGCCTGCAATTAGCATTTACATAGCCACTAAGTCGACAGTCGAGTGCTTTTTAGTCAGAGGCATTTTCCGACCAAAAGGGCGTGTGTTGTATCTCCGTCTCTCAGCATCTCTTTTGTGGGTGTGCGGCGGCGGCGGCACAGGAGTGGGTGTGTGTGTGTGTGTGTGTGGCGCTCTCCTGCGATGCTCCTGATGCTGCCCTCGCTCTTGGCGTTTTTCATTGATGTTGATGGCCTGGTACATCATCAACTTGCTGCTCGGCTGCGCCTCTTTACTTTGTGTGTAATAAAATTGATGATAAAATAAAAATGGATAATGGGCGATTTTCGGTCTTCGTATCCGTCTTCTCCGAGAGTTTTTTGAGCCGAGTCTGGAGACTCGAGAGTCAAGAGTCTGTTGTTTACCGTCTCTCACTTTTGTGGTAATTCCCTCCCCCCCAACCCAACGCACACTCACCCAGCAGGCGTTTCTCTTTGTCTCTTTTCTGGGCTTTCCACAGCTCACCACCCCCAAAACCGCACACTTTTTCTCTTCACAGGACTCTCTCTCTCCCAGTGTGTGTGTGTGTGTGCGTACCCGGAGGGGTGGCTCCGGCGGCGGGGTGCATCCTGTGGCTGATAACAATGCTGCACAGTTGTTAATGGCTCTGGAAAGCTCGTCTCCAAATTGCAACACTTTAATCGCGATAATGCGGGCCACCGATAAAAAAATAAATAGCAAGCACACGCCCTCTCTCACATGAACTCTGATATACACTTGAACTTTATAGGGATGGGGAGTTTTTAAAATATAAGATAAAATTATAGAAGGTAGATATTTAGGTAGTTTTAGTTGATAAAGTTAAGGTTTAACACTCTAGAATTATATACAAAACTATAGGAAATGCTAACTAAACATTTTTAAGAAATTTACAGATATTTAAGGAAGTAGTACACTAAGTTATCTATCTACTTAATGTATCATTAAGTTAAATATTATGTAAGGTAAGCACTTATTTCGTTTTTATGCCGCATATTAAAGGGCTTTTTAAGCGTATACTCAAGAAACTTCATTTGAATTCAGGCATAGGTTTAGTTTCTGTATTTTTTCATAATTTTAATTGCTTAAAACTAGAATTATTAATTTAAAGCTTAAAACAGTTTTTATTCTTTACTATTTTAGTATTCTAAACAATCATTAAAATGATAAACTAACGTAATCAATTTATTGTTTACTAAAGCTTAGTACTTTATTTATAGTAGGGAGTATCCCTTTGTGTTAATTAGCTAATTTCCTTCAATATCTATGCAATGTTCTTATCAAATAGAAAATAGTTTGTTAGTTATTAACCCCCTAAGGGCCAGGTTATTAGGTATTTCCCTTTTCATTTACCCAAACTAAACGAAGAACCTAATTAGAACTGGTTAGCTCAATTTCCTATTAAGAAATATGTATGTATTCCAACAGCACTAAAAATGGATATAATAGTAACCAAATTCAAGCAGAGATAACAAAACAGAGATAACAAAAAATGTTGTAGGTATTTAATAATGGAGATGGGTTCAGATAAATACGTGGCATTACAGAGAAGAGGCTGTGGAGGTTCAGGGAGTGTCCCGCCCCGCTCCCAGAGGAAGCTATTCGTAGGACATTAAGGGAGCACACGTTCCGTCTTGGCCTGATCCCGGGCCTCAGTCAGGCATAATTTGGTCGTCGTATCGTATTTAGCCGGGTTAATTACCGAACATTGTGTTGATGGCTTAAGCGTTTCATGGGGCGCCATAATGTGGCCGGCGTGTCCTGGAGGCGCTTTTTAAAACGCTGCCAATTGTTGTCCTGCGGGGCATTGCTGTTTTTGTTGCCTTTGCTAATTGCAGATGGTTTCTTGGCCGCACTGAGACTTCCTGGTCGACTTGGTGGAAATGACTGCGATAAGGTTAAATATTTAATAGGTTTCTGTGTGCGAGACTCCCTGCAACTCTGGCTCTCTTTTCTCTAGCCTCGCAGGCGGGCTCTCATATAATTTCTCCAGCGACAACTGTCTGTCTGTCTGTCAGTCAGTCAGTCGGTTCTGTGAGTCCCTTTCTCCAACTCTCTGTCTCTGTCACTTTGGAAAAGTTTTGCAGCTGCCTCGCCTCGCCCTTGCCTCGTCTTTTGTTTTTGTGTGTTTCCTATTTTTTCCTTGTTGGCTTAGCTCCCGTTTGCCGCCTTCCTCCTTGACTATTGGCGATGGCAGCGTTTTAGAAATAAATTAAAATTTCATTTAAGTGCCTTTCAGCTGCGAAAACTTTCTTAATTACAAATGTTTTGTTGTCTGTCGCTGCTGTGTCACTCTCGAGTCCGCATCCTTTCCACGAATGAGAACCAATCGATGTCAGTGTTTGCATGGACAGTTCAAGGTTAATCCTGGGGGCCCATTAGGCTTTTTCGATCGGTTAAATGTGTCAAGGTGCCTTGGAGGAGGACCAGAGCACATATATGTGCAGCAGTATTTTGGCTCTGGCCAAACCGCACTTGAGATAAATTGCCTGCAAAATGGCCACAGCCGCACAGAATATGCCAGGGATGTGTACAAAGGACCACGCTGACATCTCTTAGTCATGAGCAGGTGGGTGCCCGGCCCCGGAACTCTGCTAGTCGCATGCAAAAATAATCATGCACAAATGGATCCCCCCGCAGCAACAAGCCATGCACTCAGCCCACACACAGTCTCACCGGGGGAAAATGCTGGGGCCCTGTGACTCTGACTGTGGATGTGTGGACTGAGCAAAAAATAGACAAAAAATAGAAAGGACTTGGAGCGCTCTTCGCATGCACTTAGATGAAAGCGACAGCACCAGCAGCGTCCACAACAAAGAGCAGCAAAAACAACGGGCAACGGACAAGGAGCAGCGAACAGCGAGCAGCGAGCAGCGAGCAACGAGCAACTCGAGTAATGACAGCAGCAACATCAGGCAGCAGCCAGCAGCCAGCAGGCAGCAGCCACCGCAGCAACAATAGGGCCAACCGCTGGCCACGCCCCTCACATGCTGGCTTGTCTGGCTGCCAGTGGCGATTCAGGGATTCATTCATCCATTCATGCGCTCTGGCCATGTCGCCGGATGTGTGTGTGAGTGAGCCAGTGGGTGGCCTACACAGAGGGAAATGCGACGAAATAAATTCAAACTGAGTTTGTTTATGGGTCGGCGGGGACGTCCTTCCTGCCCGGCTGCAAAATCTCGTTAAGTACTTACTACTTGTTAGACAACTTATGTCCCAAATCCGTATTCCATCATTCTTGAAATACGTGATGCGAATTGGAAACTAACTCATTAATATTAACGCCCCATCAATAATTGAGAACAACAGAAGTGGTGGCCAAGGATAGTTAATGGGGAAATAGTTGTAACTAGAAATGTTAATCGAGAGGGAAAAGTGCAATATGTTATGAAATAATACATACTTTAAAACTAGAAAACTTAAAAGAGTTTAGCGAGTTTTTTTTAAGATGATTTAAAAGATTATATTAGAAGGATATTTGAGGTATACCTTCTTTACATAAAATATATTTTTATGTTTTAATTTATTTACTTTTGTTTTGTTAGCTACATAATTTTATAAGATTAAAGATTAGGGATGGGTGTTATGTTATATTTTATATGCGGCTAGGAGTAGCTCAGATTTTAAAAGGTCTTCCTACAACTTTAAATGTTCCATTTTCTCTGAGTGTAAGACTTGCATCTTTGGCACATCGTTGTTGCCACTGATGATGTTGTTGGTCCTTCTGCTGACTGTGCTGCTGCTGCTGCTGCTGTTGTTGTTGGGGGAACACACTTAAGTGGTCGTTTAGAGTGTGCCACGCTGTTGTTGCTTGTTTATGAATAAAAAATAGTTTATTTGCAAAACGTTTAGCCCAGGGATGCTCGAGCGGAGGCGGCTGGAGCGGGAACTGGAACGGAAACTGGAACGGGAGCGGCGGTCAATTAGAGAGTTTCATCGAGTTAAGCTTCCGTTGGGCGCTAATGGACTGGAATCCGCTTGCCAAGTGCCAGGGAGCTGTTTCATAATTGAAAAAGTTTTCAATAAGGCATATATAATGTGAGCCATCCTAAGCCACAACGTGACATCCTTGCGGCGGCTTTGGCATCAGTTGTGTGTGCTTGTGTCTCCGTGTGTGTGTGCTTGGCAATTTCAATTGCCAAGCTCCAGGATGCTGCAGTAAGCGCACCCGTGAGTGCCATAAGCATGCGTCCAAAGATAATTGTTACGTCATTAAGCGACTGCCAGTAAAAGGCCCAGGACAACACGGCAAACAAAATAAATAAATAAGAGACAATCACACACGCACACACCTAAGCAAGCCAACGAACACAGACACACGCACACACACACACACACGCTAAGTATGGGTAGGCAGAAATTATCGTTGCCTACTTTTGTGCGCAGTTCACAATTAAATACATTGGCAGCGACATATGCGGCAAAGCGTAAACAACAAGCCTGGCCAAAAACAAAAACGACGTTTTCGCTCCGCTAACTCCCCGAACTCCCCTTCGCTTGCTCCCCCCTTCCCTCCTGCAGCCTCCCCCAGGAAAAAGGGCGGCTCAGCAGAGAGGAAAGTTAGCTTTCTCTGCGTGTCTATCCTTGCGACTCTTATTCGTTGGTGTAAGCCGCCCAGCGCAGGCGCTTTCTCTCACCTTCTCTCTCTCTCTGCCGCAGTCTCTTAGGCTCTCTTTCACCGCACACACACACACACAATGGTGGGCAATGTCAATGTAACTTTTATCCAGCTGCCGCTTCACTGGTTTCCTTTGCTGCAGCGCCGCAGCCGCTCCGCTGGCTGATGGTGTGCGTGTGTGTGTTTATGCTCTGATTTGAATGCCACTGATAAGGTGGCATTACGCGTAACTGCTTGGGGAAGGAGAGGGGAGCAAGCGGTATCTGTTTTCAGGGGATGGGGAGGAGTTCAAGGAAGCTGGGGGAAGTTGCTTTTTTGCATTATATTTCGATCTGCCTTAGTCACAGGATGGCAGCTTTGAGTGTGTGTTTTTTCACTGTGAAAAAAATTTACTATTTCAAAACTCAATTCTTTTAAAATATTAATTGTTACACAACAAAAGTGGTAGATATTTAAAAAATAAGAAACACGGTTATACAAAATGCTTAGAAATAAGTTGTAGGTATGTTGATAATTGTCCAAACCTTTTGATTAAGTTTAAGACATTCCTTTGACATCCTTGATGTATGATTTACTTATTTATTTAGGCTTAACACTAAAGGCATATAAATATTTTCTACTAAAATACTCATCCCTCCTAAAGATTATTTAAATTAGCAATTTTATTCTCTATGAATAACCTTTACTATTCATATCGTAACTGATGACGAATCATTTGCAAATTGTGATTTATATGCGTTTGCCTACGAACGAACATATCCTTCTTTCTGTTTTTCCTTCTCCTTCCTTTCTGTAATTTATATAAATTAACTACACTTTCCTCATTGACATAAATATTTAAAATTCCTTCACTTTTTTCGCTGTGCCTAAATAGTTGCGGATTGTGTGTGCCTCTGAGCGCGCAAGTTTACAATTGACTTTTAACGATACGACTCGCAGCAGACAAACTCACACGAAGGACATGGCTTGTGTGTGCGAATTTATGTGTTATCATTTATTGTGTCCTTTGTGTGAAACGTGCGCGCCGGGATAGACAGACGCATATATAGTCCAGCCACGCCCCGAAAAAGGAAGCCGCAACGCCCCCGCCAGCGCCATTTTGTGATAATATGATGCTGCGCCTTTTGTTTTCACAGCAATAAAAATTGGTTGTAATTTAGTTGCCTCCCATCATTGCCAGCGTGTGTATCTGAATCCGAATCTCTATTTGTATCTGTATTTGTATCTGTATCTGTGTCTGTTCGTCTATGTATGTGTCTGCCTTGTTGTGATTGATACGGAGCCTGTGGGAGAGCTTTGTTTGCCTTGTCTTTCCTGTCCCTTGGCAGCAGCCTAGGCTCTTTCTAGGCGTCCAATTAACTTTCGTTGATGCGTGTTTCATTTTAATGCCATTTGCGGCTCCACTATTTGTATGGCATACTTTGCGGCCGGTCGCAATTTACATAGTCATAGGCCAATTATGGCCATCTATGCACACACCACATACACACACACAGCATCTCGCACGTGAGTCGCATAATTGGTTCGTTTCGGAAAACTAGAAGCTAATGTTTTATGAATCACTGTCAGTGCACCGTGCAGGAATGC